>CATKHJ010352326.1:0-11688 GCA_949750685.1 Vernicia montana | reverse complement strand
ATATGTATATGTTAAAGTTAGTGTAGTAGCTCCATGGGTGTTAAAAGAGTGTTATATTTTGTATATGTAATAAGAGTTATATGGAAAGAAGAATATGTACAAGCTAATTGATAAATAATATGATACTATTGATGAGTATGTGATGAAAAGAAAAGTGTATATGTGTACTCAGGTTCTGATCTTGGGATATGAGATAAGATAATATGATATGAGATAAAAATGTGATAATGTGATGAGATAATTATAGTACAAATGCATGATACTGTATGGGATTGTATGGCAAGTATGAGTTCTACGGGTTTTTGGTGGCCTTATGCCTACCCATGCCCTAGGACAGTTGCGGCTCAGAGTTTGGGTCGTGACATATGTGTTCTGATAATCTTCTTGTTATACAGTATTAATGTTTCAAGCGTCTCTCCAGTTGCGAGATGTCGTACGTTGAGGAGAGCTAGTTTGACATCCGTCAAGTTTGTGAGTTATATAGCTTAATATAACACTCCATTCCTTTTATTTAATTAATATTTCACTTGCATACGTGCTTTAATTGTTTGTATACTATATATGTATAATTATGCATTATGAATATAAGTTAAGCATTCTAGCATGTGTATATGATTGTTCTGTTATAGTGATGCATATTACTTGTGTTTATTCGGATGGAATTAGGAGGACATAGGACCACACACGATTATGATTAAGATTATGATTATGATTATGATTGTGATTGTGATATGATGATTATGATTTGATGAGTTATGACTGGTGTATGACGGCTTGGAGTTTGCTCATTGCTCGCTGCTATCAGTCGGGTCGGCACTGCTTGGCTTAGGCCATGGACAGCTGGGACCCTATGTATTGGATTTTAAGAGACAGTACTTGGATTCAGAGAGCCAGGATAGGGGGATCGGCTCCTCATATAGAGGTTTAATGTGGTTCTTATCGACTAATTCTTATCCTTGGTTGATTATGTAATTGGTTGTCTGGATGGCATTTTGCATTAGCATTTCTGATATTTGAATGTCATGTTATATTGATAACTATATAATTCATTGAGTCGAACGCTCATTCCTTTTCAATATTTTTTCCAGGTTGCAGGTTGAGCTTGAGAAGTAAATTTTATTCGAGTATTCCTGCCATCATTCTTCGGCAGTGGATTGTATTTTATTACTTAGTTATGTAATTAATATTATTGTTTTGTATTAGTGGTTCAATTGTTTAAATTGTTGAGTTCGGAGGATAACTAAGTTTCCTTATTATAGATGCTATGATGTTCTGTTAAGCATGAACCTTGTGATGATTGAATGAAATTGAGATTATTGCCCTGAGCAGCATTGATTTGATTGATATTTGTCAGGTTCTGCTTAACAGGTGGTCCCTCAACCTTGATTTTGTGGCAGTTACAGCTGTCACATTATTATTTTATCGTTTAGCAGATAGTCATACTTACTACAGGTTCTGGAAGCCTTATACTTTCCCGTTCCCTAGTGCCGGTTATGTGCCCTCGGGTTCGAGTCGTGATAAAAACTGTTTAAACAGTTTTCTTTCTAGGAAATTTCTCGACATTTTTAGTACTAACAGGTACTTTTCTCTCCCCATAATGTCGAGAAATGTGCCTCATTAAAATAAATTTCAAGTCTTCTATGTGGACTCATTTTCATACATTGAAGTAGTATTATTAGTACATACATGGCACAACAAAAAAAAAACTCGCATATGACAAATATTAGGCTCATATCCATGTACAAGTTGTAAAGGGAAATTATATATGATATGCATAATGATATGTCATATCAAATCTTCAAGGTTTTATTATTAAACTACAGGTTCAATGTTTGAACTGCAAGTTCAACGCAACATATTTTTCATGTATATTGAGAATAAAACAATAATGAAATTAATCATAAATTATAATACAAAATAATATTGATAAACAACTTATCGATATAATTCAACAAAACAATAAAAATAATAATAATGATACAAAATCTTAGCAAATTATTCATTCAGGGAGTCTACAGATTGAGCTGAGTTGTGTCATTTATGTGGATTGTTTCTCTTCCAAAGTTCTCATGATCTACCAAAAGTACATCACTCTTGAGTTTTGACTTTTAGTTATCTACATCATCCACTTCAGGAGGCTGATGTTGTACCAGTGGGCCTAACTTAATGATTTCTCATTAGTAATTTATTGTTATTTTCAGCCATTAGAAGACAAGGAATAAGTTTAAAATATTTTATAAATTTTCGCTCTCTATACTGCTGCTGCAGGAGCATGTTAGAGGCATAAAAATAGTATATGTCTTCTATTGCATATTATGTTATGTAACTTTATTACTACACAATTTCAGCTGTGAAGTAATTCTAAACATTGTTGAATTTCAGCTGTGAAGTCTACAGATTAAGCTGAGTTGTGTCCTTTATGTGGATTGTTTCTCTTCCAAAGATCTCATGATCTTCCAAAAGTACACTACTCTTGATTTTTGACTTTTGGTTATCTACATCATCCACTTCAGGAGGCTGATGCTGTACCAGTGGGCCTAACTTAATGATTTCTCATTAGTAATTTATTGTTATTTTCAGCCATTAGAAGACAAGCAATAAGTTTAAAATATTTTGTAAATTTTCGCTCTCTATACTGCTGCTGCAGGAGTATGTTAGAGGCATAAAAATAGTATATGTCTTCTATTGCATATTATGTTATGTAACTTTATTACTACACAATTTCAGCTGTGAAGTAATTCTAAACATTGTTGAATTATATTATAAAGAGAATAGTATCATAATTAAATCAGTCTTTCAAAAACTTATAGACAATTTATTTAATTCTTCAAGAACGTAGGATATCAGTTATTTAATAAATTAAAATACTAATATACCATAAATTTAGGATACTTAGTTTTTCAGGAACTTAGAATCAATTCTTCAGGAATTTTATATTTTATTTATTTATTTAATTAGTTCTTCAAAAACTATTGATAATACTAATTTTTCAGGAACTGTATTAATTTATTTAATTCTATAAGAATACAAATTCTTCATAAATTACAGATGATACTAGTTCTTCAGGAACTATGTTTACTTAATTAAAATTAAATAACATCAAATAATAATATCTCCATAAAAAAATAATAATAAAATTATTATTACAATGATAACTATATATCATAAAAAAAAAATACAATACACATAAAACAACAAACAATTAGTGTGCATATATATATATATACCTGAACATGTATATAACTAGTGTTTATTCTTATGTGAATATATATATGCACAGAAGTTGAGAAACATATATACATATATGTTTAATAGATAACGTGTTGTTTAGTTAATAACGTGTTGTTTAATAGGTAACATGGCTATTATATGCAATTTGCAATATTTATAATCGTTCTTTTATTTTTATGCTTCTCTCTACATATAATTCAGTATCAAAATACAGAAAAATAAATTAATAATAAAATACCTCCAAATTTCCATGAAAAAGCTATTAACGATATTTCAAATAATAGCTTAAAAAATGGTAGAACGAATTCGTGTTGATAACGTATTGTAAATCGGCTTATTAGCACAGCAGATCAAAGGCAATAACAAACATATAAAGCAATAAAGTAAAGAGAAGGAAAAAACATAGAGAAAAATATGTACAGAGAAAAGGGACTCAAAACTCTTATTATTAGATTAACTCTAACTTCCCTTATATAGAGGAATAACTAGGATTTAGTATATACAATATTACTGAAATAGCCCTATACTATAATCTCTCTAAAATATATACTCAATAATATCCACATATTATAATTTATTTATAACAAAAATTATAATATTTTAGATCAATAAATGGATTACAACTAATTCAATTGCCTAAAATACCCTTTTTAGGATTAGTAAAAAATCTAATATATTTTCACTCTCTCACTAAACTTTTGAAATTTAAATTCAAATTTCATTCCTCACATAACTTTTAATATACCTGTAATTTCAAAGAAGAAATAAATGATTCAAAAATTTTTATTTATTTATTTTATATCTTCAAGAAGGAAAAGAAAAAAATTTACTTTTATTACTTGAGTTATTAACTTTTTATTTTAATTAAGTAAATACATGTTATTCTCATTCATAATCAATAATTAAGTTATATTATATAGATAATTATATTAAATTATATTCCAATAATAATAATTAAATTAAACATTAAATATTTAAATATTAATTATATTTCTTTTTAAATTTATAAATTTATAATTGATATTTAAATCATAAAAAGTATTGAAATTATATATTTATACTCCATCTGGTTCTCAATAACTGTCTTTTTAGAAAAGTGATTTTGTTTCAATATAATTATCGTTTTAGAAGTTCAATGCAGCATTTATTAGCTTTTTTCCAACTTTACCCTCATCCCAATTCCAATATTTCATATGTTTTTTCTTATTTGGTGAGAGAAAATAAATGTATATTTGTCTATATTAATTAAAATTAAAGGTATTTAATAGCTTCCTTAAAATGTGTGCATCCTCCTAAAATGACAATTATTGTGAAATGGAGGGAGTATTATATAAGTTTTACAAAAAAATTTAAGAAATAATAAATTAATATAAATATAAATAATTGTATTAAATTAGAATAAACAAAGAAAATGAAAGATTACAATATTGGATAATAACCCATTTGAATAAGTCAAAGCATGTCATATATATTATATACCCTTCGTTTTATTTTGCATACCATTTCCTAAAGCTAGATTATCTCACAATCTACAAATCAAATAATCAACTTTCAATTAAATAATAATAACGGTTCGTCTATTGAAATATATATATATATTTTTTGTATATTTGTTTTTTTAGTTCTGTTGAAGTATATTTGTTATTGTTAGGATAAGCATGAAGAACAAAGTCTACACATTTAATATTTTGTATATTATACAACTCGATTATATATATATAACGAAATTATAATTATTAATAATTAATAATTAGCTAATTGGTAAGAACCACTTCATCTAACTATGAGACCATGATTCATGAAAGAGGTCTTTTTTATTTTTCCTTTTCACTTGATTTTTTTATATTATTTTAAATATTAAGATGTCATTTTTACTAATTTTTTTAATTATGATTAATGTTTACATGGACCACTTTTTACAATAATATTCATTTGTACATTCTATTTGGTCTAATACAATAGTTTACTCTTTTTTTTTTTTTAAATATGTACGTATTTCATGCGTATTTCATGCATATGTTGCAAGTAAAATTGTAAAAATACAAAAATCTAAAATTTATAAAATTATTGACTAATTTTGTGGATCTTTCTTTATTTAATTTATATTATTACTCTTGTGCTTTTTCTTTACATGCATAAATCACAAACTATAAAATTATATATTTTAATTCTCTTACTCCCTTATCTCTCATTATAAAATAAGGGCCCGTTTGATATCATTTTCTATTTTCTATTTTTTATTTTTCAAAAACAAAAACATGATTTTGAAAATCAGTATTTGTTATTTTTGATTTTTTGTTTTCAAAATTTTTCTGGATAAATATGAAAAAAAATAAAAAATAATAATTTTTTTAAAAATGTTTTCTAATACTTATTTTTTTGAAATTTGAAAAAAAAAAACAGAAAACCACAGTGATACTAAACGCTTCCTAAGTTATTCTATTAATGATATTTATTTTCTGAACCAATTGTGTAAATATATTATTAGTTATCCTATTTTATGTTAATTTATTGAAATTTCATAAGGCTTTGGGCAAATAAAATAAAAACATCTCTTTGTTTCTATTGGTTTTGAACAAATTGAAACAAAAATACTATCAATCTATCAAGATTGTATTAATTAGGAACATTAATAAAAATTTAGGAGTATAATAGATTTGAATAAAAAATAAGAAACATAAATAAGTTTATCTACAAAATATTTAGGGCTTAAAAATTAAGTGAACTTTGGAAATCATAAAAGTGTTTAAATACTAACTATGATGCACGGAAACTCTCAGGAGGTCGCGTTTCCGCGTTTCGGAAACGTTTCCTGATTTTCAACTTACGGAAACTTGTCCGAAACGTTTCGGGCACGTTTCCGTAATTTGAAAAACGTTTCGGACACGTTTCCGTGAGTTTTCAAAACGTTTCGGGCACATTTTTGTAATTTAAAAAAGTTAGAAACTCGTTTCCATAAACAGAAATCCGTTTTCAAGTGGGAAAAAAAAAAAGTCAGCTTGCTCATATCAACCCCTAAATAAAAATATCTACACCCGACTTCATTTTTCCTTATATAATAATAATAATAATTATTATTATTGTTATATTATTATTATTATTATTATTATTATTATTATTATTATTATTATTATATATATATAAATAATTATTATTATTAATATATATTTATATATATTTATAATTATATATTTATAAATATATTTATGATATATACTTAAAATTATTAAATATATATTTATAAATTATTATATTTTTTGTATATATATAAATTAATATTTATAAATATACCCTCATATTTTTTTATATTTGCGCGTTTCCCCCACGTTTCGTTTCCTATATTTTTTGAAAATATCGTTTTCGCGTGTCTGTTTCTCTGTTTCTCGTTTCTCCGTTTCTGTTTCCGTGCAACATAGGTTGAAAGCAATGGCATATAATTAAGAAAAAGGACAATGATGAAGCATGGACAACTTTTATGATTGGCAGACAACATCTATTATCGATCAGTCCCATTCACACCCCCTTAGGCTGTGCCTTGCTGCTTTTGGAGCAGCACAGTCCACTCTCAAGGTTGGGTTCCGGAGTCTGTTAACGGTGTTTTTTGTTTTTTTTTTTTTGTTACACGTTAACGGTGTTTCAATAATAAAATAAAATAAAAAAGTCTCCTTCCTTGTCTGCGCTCTTTATTTTTTTTTACCTCTTTTATAATAGAAAATTGGAGCGTGAATCACACTTTTCTCATCAACTTCTTATTGTGATGTGCACGCGCCTCGATTAACGTTGGCAGATGATTAATGAGAGGCTGTTTTTGGCAATTTCTTTGGTGCACCTGGTGCACTGATACACTAGTGTACCAAGCACTTATAAACCATTAAATCTATAAAATCACAATATCACCGTTACATCTACAAAACACATCATCACAGTTAATCATAAATTTAAATATAGTTTAGAAATTGTGGGCTTCATAAAAACTAAGATGACACATAGATATTTAATTTCTGTTTGTTTTCCTTTACTTTTTTTAGTATTTTTTTATTCTCAAATTTCTAGGTTTATTTTAAAGTGAAAGAATATATTATTCACCCATTTATTTTGAGACTAATGTGAATTTTATTTTATTAAGAAAAAATGAAAGGTGAGATAAATATGTCAATAATATTTGATAATCTACAATATTGAATATTATATTTTTTGATAGATCTTTTTTATTATTTTTGAAATTTTAAATTTATAAAATTAATATAATTATATATATGGCCCTCAATTTTACAATTTATTTACTAAATTGAACGATGATCAAAATTATTTAAGGCCTAAAAAAATGAATAGGTGACTTAAAAAAAAAAAGACTTAAAAAGAGAAACAAAAAATATAGAATTTAGGAATTTATTTGATAACCAAATAAATTGGTTATTAACATTAGCTTAACCATTTTCTATGATGAATATCTATGATAAAGACTATTAAAAATTTAATAATTAAAACGAAATATGTATTCCAAAAATATGATAAAAAATATATAAAAAATGATAGCCAATAAAAATGAAATATATATGTATGCCAAAATAAGATTAGTTAGAAAAGACAAATATATGGACTATATTATATGCAAAAATTATACATAACCGATGTAAATGCCTATGAAATTTATATTTATAGATTCTACAACTTTATTAATATGACATTAAAAAATTATAAAATTAAAAAAACAATACAACTCAATATCGTGTGTATGTGTGTATATATATTTCACAATAATATAAAATCAAAATATCAAAATGTAACTAACAAAGAAAATTCAAAATAAATTCACCAAAACTTTTGCCCACAAAGCATCTGGCATCTTATAAATATAGGTCCTTATAATTTTTGCAAAGAGAAGAGAAAATTAAATCTGAAATATCAACTATATATCTAGATCCAATGATATAAATATTTAAATTATAAAATAGCTTTATCAAATAAAATTATTAAAAAAGAAGATGATGATATAAAAAAAAAAAAAAATTAAAGCTCACCAAATGAAAGTGAAAAATGAAAAAGAGAAAGTAGGAGTCGAATTATATAGCTTAATGATATACTATGTAAATAAATTGAAATAAGTTAGACATTAAAGAATAAAAAAAAATGGCAATTAAAGACAAAAAATATACTACCAATAAATAAATAAGAAAACATTGAGACAATGAAACATAAATATGTAACATTTTATGTATATATAACAATTATACATTAAATTGTAATTATTCGTAATCAAATTGTAACTTATAAATAATTATTGTGGTAATTATGAGAATTAGCTTTTTATCTTGCTAAAGTCATTCATAAATTTTATTTATTATTTTATAATTAAGAATTAATTATTCATAGTCATTCATAAATATTGTAACTTATAAATAGTAACAAGGCACTTAGTAACAATAATGTTACAATAGCAAATCAACATCTCTATACAAAAGAAGAAAGGGAAAAAAACATATTGAAGAGCTAGTAGGAATTAAGCTTTGAAAGAGTATTTATTTATAGATGTATAAATTTCAGTTACATATTTATAATTTTTTAGACTTTAACAACCCATGAATTTCAATTATTGTAAGACTCATTTCGTTACAAACAAATGATAATAGTAACCAATGAGTTTTTATTAAATTAATGAAAGAAGTTAAATGATCCTATATATATATATATATATTAGATTTATAATTTAATGAGATAAATGGAAATAATATTTTACATTCACCAAAAAAAATATATAAAAATATAAAGAAAGAAAGAATTATTTTTCAAAATAATATGTTTTATTTGTCTTAATTAGAGGTGTACATACATTATTTGGATTTGAGCGATTTAAAGAATGTTTTTATTTTAGTTCAATTTGATTTAAATAATTAACTTTTCTTGTAGCAGTACAGCACACTTAATTTAAATTATTTAGACAGTATCGTGTGCAACCTTATAAATCACTTACAAATTTTATTATTTTCCGATGTGAGACAAATCTCACTTACTATGTGTTAAGCTAGTACTTCTCTGGTGAAACTGGACAAATCTCACTTACTATATATACTAAGCTAGCACTTATCTGATGAGGCGGGTTGTGGCAACTCTAATCTTAATTAATAAAATTTGAAAAAATAAATTCATAGTTTATTTACTTTCCAAAAGTGATATGAAATTATTGGTTGAAATAAATTATTTTAAACTCAAAATTAGAATTTCAATTATTTTAAAATGATATTTCATAAATAATTATAAATCAAAACTAATTTTACAACATTATTAAGAAAATTAAAAAAATGCTACATATTAAATAAAATATAAATTTTAAATATTATATTTATATCATCAGTATATATATATATATATACATAACAATATATGCATTTTATTATAATTTATATTTGCATAAAATAATAATTCTATATAAAATATTTTAAATCATTTTTATCCAATAATTTACATTTTTATAAATTTAATAATCGTTTATATTTAATTTTTCTTTTGTTCTTTACTATAATAATCTAAAATATTATTAATAATACTACAAAATATTTATTTTAATAATTAATCATAATTTATATAACATTGTTCAGGCAGTGGATATCTTATTTATTAAACTTATACCCTATCCAAATGAGTAGCATATGATTATTTTCAAAATTTATACTTTTATATATATATATATATATAATTTTGGCTTCAAATGTAACTCAAATTCAATATTCCAGTCATGTAAACGACTCATGTAACACTGAACCAAAAAAGCTTATTAATAAATTTATACTTTAAAATTCAATTATTATAAATAACCTAAAATAGGTAGGATGATAATTAGAGATGATAATTTGATTTGATCAAGTGGGTATTCATTTTGACCCGACCCTAATAGATTGAGTTTTATCCGCAACTCGCTCTATTTAATGGTGAGTGAATATGGGTTTAAACTTTATTACCCGTTACGGTTTTGGATCAAGTACGGGTTCAATATATACTTGCCACGTATCCGATCATATTATATATATTATATATATTTTTTTAATTTTTCATATATATATATATATATGAAAAAATAATATTACATAATTATTTTTAAGGAAAAAAAAAATAAAAATGGGTATCCATCCCGCTATAAAAAAAAAATTATTGGCAGAGTAGATACGGGTAATAGAAAATCCATCCCCGTCTCATACTCGTCTCGTTGCCATCCCTAAAGATAATCTTAAGGATTAGGTTAAAAGGAAAAATCAGGTTAAACCTTCCCATTAAGAATTAGTTCAACATTGAATTTAAACCTATTTTTTTAAATTGCGTTTTAATTTTTTATTTATTTTTTATAGTTATCACTTTTTAGTAAATTATGGTTTGTAAAAAGTTAAAAATATAATTTTTTAAAATCATGATTTGTTAAGTTTTAAATTCTTAAACATACTTTGCTAAAAGTTGTCTAATCACAGTGTCAAATACATGCTAAGCATTATTCATATATATATATATTTGCCAAATTAAACATTATTCATATTTCATAAAGATGTTTTGGGCAAGTAATGTTAACAAGTCAACTGGTCCCGCTTATAGTTAAATATGATTATTTTCTATTTCTTTTTAGTCACTTCCAATAGTTAGGTATTTAATTTAAAATTTTATTCAATTAAATCGATACTTTTTTTTTTCCCAATGAAATAAACTTCATTAATGGAGCTTCAATCTCATATCAGTAAAAGAAAATAATATAACTATAATACATGACCAGCAGAAAAAATTATCCAATACCCAACAATGGATTTTCACAAAAGGTTTCAAGCCTATGAACTCGGCCTAATAACCTACAAAAATTGAAAAAAGACTTAAACAATCATGGGCAAAAGGGCTAAATTAGTCCTCAAACTTAGTACCTGGGGACAAATCAGGACAAAATCACATTTTTTGTCATCAAAATTCTCATACTTGGCAATTTTTGTCAAATTAGTCCTTGGTCAAACTTTGGGCAACCGTGTGCTATAAAATCAGACGAAATAACGTTAATTTCATAAGTCCCGTTTTGCATAACTTTTCAGAAAAATATTTCTAATTTTTTTTTTAGTTTTTTCAATTTTGAAAAGTATTTTTGAAAAAATAGGATGTTTTTTCAAAAAGCAGGATTGAAAAAAAACAGTTTTAAAAAAAAATTAATCAATTAAATAAAAAATTCAAAAAATATTTTTTTAGTTTACAGGCTAATAATAGTAATCAATTAAATTTAAGTTTTTGGAGTATGAGTGAAAATTATTTTTCGATTTTGTGTAATGATTGAATATTTTAATGAAATGATGATATTTTGTTGATCATTATACACATCTTTATTTAGTATTAAAAATTAAATTTCAGGGACAAAGCAAAAATTAAACAATCAAATGAACATAAAAATTACAAAATCCAAAATATCTTTCATTAATATCTATAAATAACATTCAAATA
>CATKHJ010352174.1:0-11831 GCA_949750685.1 Vernicia montana | reverse complement strand
GACCTTTTGAACTATGAATGGACCTTCCCACTTTGGCGCTAGCTTGCCTATTCCCTCACGCTTTCCAGTTGCTTCCAAAAATCTCATAACCAAGTCTCCTTCAGAGAATACTCGATGCTTTACCTTCTTATTGAAGTAATTAGCAGCCTGTTGTTTATAAGCTACTATTTTGATATTGGTTAGTTCTTTGAGTTCTTCAAGAAGATCCAAGTCTATTCTCTTAGCTTGATCATTTTCTTCATCTCCGCATAGTTAACTCTGCCACTGGGTAAACCTATATCAACGGGAATGACTGCCTCAGTTCCATAAGTTAAACTAAAGGGGGTTTCTCCAGTGGGTTGTCTTGGAGTTGTTCTGTATGCCCACAGCACATGGTGGAGTTCATCTGCCCAGCTTCGGCCACATCCATCCAATCTTCGTTTCAACCCTTATAGGATCGTTCGATTAGTTACTTCCATCTGACCATTTGTTTGTGGATGCGCCACAGAGGAGAAATTCTGCCTGATGTGGAGTCCTGAGTAAAAGGTTCGCATTTTAGCATTGTCGAATTGTTTTCCATTGTCACTAACAAGCTGATATGGAATGCTGAACCTGCACACAACATTTCTCCATAAAAAGTTAATTACTTTATCAGCAGAAATGGTAGCTAGTGGTTCAGCTTCGACCCATTTGGAAAAATATTCCACTACTACCAATAGAAATTTTCTCTGACCCGAAGCAGTGGGAAATGGTCCCACTATATCCATCCCCCATTTAGCAAATGGCCATAAGCTAGATATAGGCTTCTGATCTGCTGCTGGTATGTGTTTGCTGCTATCAAATTTCTGGCAAGAAGGACATTTTCTTACAAAAGCCATTGCTTCGCTATTCATATTTGGTCAATAATATCCTTGCCTGATTATTTTAGCTGCTAACATTTTTCCCCCTATATGAATTCCACAAGAGTCTTCATGTACCTCCTTAAGAACATATTCAGCTTCACTTGGCTTTAGACATTTTAACCAAGGAAGAGAAAATGCTCTTTTATAAAAGATCCCGTTATGTAAGGAAAAATGGACACTTTGACATTTCACTTTCTTGGCTTCCTTATTGTCTTCAGGTAATTCGCATTTTTCCAAGAAAGTTTTGACTGGGTCTAGCCAACATGGTTCTTCATCTATCTCCATTACTTCTTCTCCTTCTTAAGTACTGGGAAAAGTTAGGGATCCCATAAATATCTTCTGGGAAATTTCAACTAGGTGAACAGCTGCAAGTTTACTGAGGCTATCAACCCTATGATTCTCTCCCTTTGGGATCTTCTGAAATTGTAATTTTACTCCCCTATTTTTCATTTTTTGAATGATAGTCTTTGCTTTATGCAAATATCGAGCCATATTTTCTTCTTTGGCCTCGAAATCTCCTTCTATATGTCCTATCACCAATTGAGAGTCACTATAGACTATTAACTCTTCTAAACGAAGGCAATCTGAGAAAAATAACCCTTGGATCACTGCTTCATATTCAGCAATATTATTAGTAGCCTTAAAGTCTAATCTTAAAGCATATTCCAATAGGAATCCTTGAGCGCTTTTTAATACAATGCCAATACCACTTCCTTCCTTGCTGCTAGCTCCATCTACATATAACTCCCAATTTCACTCAGATTTTAATGGTGGTTTCTTTATCTGAATTGTACTTTCCAGATTTTGATTTTCAAATTTGTGTTCAGGACTGAAGGAACATTCAGATATAAAATCAGCTAAGGCTTGTGCTTTGATTGCTGATCTTGATTTATATTGCAGCCCATATTGTCCCAATTCTATCGACCAACAAAGCATTCTCCCAGATGTTTCTGGTTTATGCAAGATTTTTTGTAAAGGTTGATTTGTCACCACTATTCCTTGAAGATCTTGCAAATATACTCTATACTTCCTAGTGGAGAGAAGTAAAGCATATGCCAGCTTTTCTATTGATAAATAATTCAACTCTGCTCCTTGAAGAACTTTGCTGAAATAATACATGGGTTTTTGTACTGACTCTTCTTCCCTAATCAATACAAAACTGATTGCTATATCAGATGCAAAAAGATATATTAGAACCTCTTCGCTAGGCAGTGGTCTGCTTAGAAGTTGTTCTGAGCTTAAAAAGGCCTTTAGTTTGTCAAACGCATTCTGGCATTCTCCTGTCCATTTAAAGGTAGCAGAATTTCTTAATTTCTTAAAGAACGAAAGATATTTCTCAGCTGATTTTGACATGAACCTGCTCAAAGCTGCGATTCGCCCTGTCAGTCTTTGTGTTTCTTTAATATTTCTAGGAGCTGCCATTTCTAAGATAGCTTTTACTTTGTCTGGATTTGGTTCTATCCCCTTCTCACTGACCATGCATCCCAAAAATTTTCCTCCTTGTATAAAGAAAGCACATTTTTTAGGATTGAGCTTCATTCCATATGTACTTATTACTTTGAATATCTCAGCCAAATCCCGGAGATGATCTTCAAAAGTTTTGCTTTTCACTATCATATCATCAACGTATGCTTCAAGATTCTTACCCAGCTGCTCTTTAAACATCATAATGATTAAGTGCTGATACGTAGCTCTAGCATTTTTCAAACTGAAAGGCATTGAAATATAACAATAAATGCCTTTCTCTGTTATAAATGAGGTCTTCTCTTCATCATCTAAATGCATTTTTATCTGATGATACCCCTGCTTTGCATCAAGAGAACATAAGAAACCATACCCTGCTATGGAGTCTACAAGCTTGTCTATCATTGGTAGAGGAAAGGAGTCTTTTGGACAAACTTTATTTAAGTCTGTGAAATCCACACACATTCTATATGACCCATTTGCTTTTTTTACCAACACCACATTAGCCAACCATTCTGTGTATTGGACTTCTCTTATAAATCCTGCTTTTATCAATTTGTCTACTTCTTGATCAATCACCATTTGTCGCTCCAGACCAAAACATCTTTTCTTTTGTTTGACTGGTCTATATGAAGAATTTACATTCAGCTGGTGGGTAATTACCTTAGGGTTTACACCCCCCCCCCCCCCCCCCCCAATATCTGCTGAGGACCAGGCAAAATTATGAATACTAGTCAATAAGAATTGACTTACCTGACTTTTTTGACTTTCTTCCAAAGAGGAATTAATCAATAAAAAATTTTTAGGTTCTTCTTTTTCTACCAGAATTTTTTCTAACTTCTCCACTGGTTCAGTTCGTTGTTCTGGTATATAGGCAATTATTTCCGTTATTGCTACCTCTTTGACTTGTGCTGAATTTGAATTTTTCTTTGCCTTTTTGTTCTCCTATTTGGATTCACTTTGCTCTTGTATACCATAGATGTAGAATTCACCCCCTCCTAACTTCGGGATTGACATTCTAAGATGCCTTATATTGGTGGAAGCATCTAACTCATATAGCAATGGTCTACCAAGTAAAGCATTATAGGAAAGTTGCATTATGATTATAACAAAAGTAGCCATTACTGTTGTACTATTAGGAGTTGTACCCATAGTAAATGGCAGCTTCGCCACTCCGATAGATGGGATTTTGGTTCCGTCCAAAGTACGAATTGGACTTCCTATTTCGCCCAAGTCACTTTCTTTGAATTCCATTTTGTTGTAAGCCTCTGCCGTCAATAAATTGATTGAACTGCCTTCATCCACAAGGATCCGCTTCACTACATAGTTTGCAATGACAGCTTGGATGATCAGAGGATCCGCATGTGGAATACGAAGCGTACTTCCATCAGGTCTTTCAGCACCGACCTTAATTTTGTTATAATACACAAATTTAGGCTCCTCTCTTCTTCTTCTTAAGGCTTTTGCTTTGTTATTGCTTATAATAACCTCAGCCGGTCCCCTAGTGATACAATGGATTATGCTTGCAGACCCATCATTTATCACTTGCTTTCCTCTGTCTTCATTAGGCCTCGCCTTATCTTCGCCATTTTTCTTCACGAATTTACTCAAATATCCTCTGCTTATTAATCTTTCAATTTCTTCAAGCAGCTGTCTACAATCATTGGTATTGTGCCCGTGAGTATTATGAAAGAGATAAAACTTACTTCTATCTCTTTTGTTTGGCGGAGCGTACATGGGTTGTGGCTTAACCCATATATTTTGATCTTTAAACGTAGCAAATATCTTTGCTGGGCTTGCCTTCAAAGGTGTAAATTTGTTTGCGTCAAAATTAAGAGGAGTTTTATTTGTTCGATTTTGGCCTCCATCTTTTCTTCCTGCTACTCTGCTTCCTCCGCCCATCACTTCTTTCACTTCTCCTTTTCTAGATTTTGCTACTTCTTTAGGATGTATTTCCACCTCTGTCTTTCTTCGCTTTGAAAAATGGCTGAAGGCAAGGGCATCATCTTGTCTGATGTACTTCTATGCTATGCCCATAGCATTTTCTAGATTTTGAGGAGCGTGTCTGCATAGTGCCTTGAAGTAGTCCGTATAAGATGTTTCATTATGTAAAGCTTCAACTGCCCTGCTTTGGTCAAGCTAAGTAACTTTGAGAGCTTCCCTATTAAATCGAGCCATGTAGTCTCTTAAAGACTCATTTTCTCTCTGCGTAACTGATTCAAGTTATTGGGTTTTTCTTTCTACTGGAATACTAGAAGCGAAGCGATGCATAAAAGCAGTTGCTAATTGACCAAAGGAGACTATGATTTCCTCTTCTAATGAATCGAACCATCTCGTTGCCGCGCCCTCCAATGAACTTCAAAAAGCTCGATATAGCGCTTCGTCACTCATTGTCTGAAGTTCAACAACATGCTTATAATCCATGATATGGACTCTAGGATCTGCTTCGCCATTATACTTTTTGAGTGAAGGTGGTTTGAATTTTCCAGGCATATGGTAATTTTCGATGGATTTAACAAAAGGAGATTTAAGGGTTAGCTTTAAACTCTTATCCATTCCTTTCTGATTTCCATCTTTAGAGAATTCTTCTAAAAATTTGTTTAATCGATTCCTTATCTCCGTTTCTTCTCCTCAACTGGTTGCTCCTTGATTCCCTTTAAGCGAAGAAGAACTAAATTCAGATTCGTTGCTTCTTCGTCCCTTTCTTCTAGAATGTCCCTCCATATTATCTTTTTCTCTAGATTTCTCCTTTCTCTGACTATTTTTCCTTCTACTTCGCTCCTCATCATTGTGATGATGAGAACGCTTGTCTTCTTTATCATGCCTCCCTTCCTTATGTTTGTCTCTGCTATGCCTATGCATATGCTCTCTCCTAGGTGGGGATATCCTTTCAAGTTCTGAATCTTTATCTCCTATTGGCAAGTTTCCTCTTTCTGCACGTATTACTTCTGATCTTATTCTTTCTCCTGCTCCCCTTGTTACTACATGATCTTCGATCAGTACGGGATTTTTTTCATTCTGACCTTCAAAATTCAACTGTCGGTTCGTTCCCTTCTGTGTTGCTGCAGGAACAATATTATCATTTTGACCTCTGGGTGCTTATTGTTGTTGCTGAGCAGCTTGTATAGCAGAGGTAAGGGCATTTAAAAGCTGCAACATAGGAGTGAGGTATGGGTTAGGGGTAGCATGAGGATTAGTATTAGGACCAAGAGGGGTTTGCTGAGCTATTAATGTACTTAGTGCTTGTAAAGAAGTATTTAAATTTATGGTTGAAGGAGTTTGAGTGTTTGTGGGTTAAGGGGATGATTGAGAGTGAGTGGGGCTTGGAACATCATTTGGATCAGAGCTAGTCATGTTTATTGTAATTTTAACAAAGGAATCAGCCAACGTTCCCCACAGACGGCGTCAATTTGATGAGTCTTATATCAATAAGTATATTAATTTGGGCTGAACCTTCGTTCTTGGGCTATGATCCAATGATCCTGCAATAATAATAATGTCAAGAGGACCAGGCTGGTTGCCTGGCGAAGAGCCTCCGACGGTTAAGTTAGTAAACTTTTATGTTTGTGATAGAAAGAGGAAAAGAAAGTGTAGAGTTCAATATGACCTTCTAAATGATTTTTTCTGTCCTTTTTATAGGTCCCAAGTCCTTTAGGTTAAAGGGTAAAATAGGAAAAATCATCCACCTTTTGATTGATGGAGTCGGTATTTCAGGCTCTGAAAAATAAGATTTGATCTTGTCCTTGATCCTGTCAGATGGCAGACAGTCAGTGTAGAATTAGGCATGGGTACGCCGCATATGTATGACCTTCTTTTGACAAAAGTTACATGACGTATGTGCTTTATAACCTTAGCTGTCTTAATGAAACTTACTGAACAAGCTGCATTTATGGCAAAGGGGGCGAAGAGCTTTAGTACCTGGCGAAGTGGTATCTTCGTCTCAAGGCGGCGGAGAGTGGCTATCTGGGCTTCCTCTCTTGGGCCTTTTGTATTCAGTCTTTTCTTTCTCTCATTGATATGTATAATGGGCTTTTAAGTTTAATTCAGGTCCACCATATCATTAGCCGTTTTTATCCCTCATCAAGTACTAATAGTTGTTAGTGCTTGTGATTAGTGAAATCTCACTTGAGCCCATATGCCAATACTCGGATTGATACAATATGTTCACAAGGCCCCTAGGCGAACCTCCCAAGCTTTAGTTCGCAACAGGTAAAACCTGTGGCAAAAGCAAGATAACAAGGAGAAGAGATGCCTAGCTTGTGGACAGAGACGAGGGAACATTCGAAAGGTAAATGTACTAACAAAAGGCAGGCTTTTGCATTGACAATACTTAGACTTGCAGCTGGAGGAGAGCATTCTCAGTCAAGAATGGCTCTACTCAATTTGGATCGCCCATATTGAATGACCTTTAATCTTTCCCTGCAATGCATTTAGATAAAGAATGATATAGTGAAATATTACATGAATTGAATTTGAAATTGTCTGATGCATAATTACTTGTTCACCTGGAAGTTCAATTTACAAAACTTAATGTACTAGGACACTTGGAGCTGCTAGAGTTGCCATTACTTTGCGAGTCCACTGCAAACATAAGGCAAAAAATTTGCAGGTAAGTTGATTAGCCCTGGAAGTCAAAATGTTTAACCATAACAAGTATTTTCTTTAATGCTCAAATAGGATGTACCTTCGAAGCAGAAGCAAAGTGAGGTAATACAATCGCATTTTTCATTTCGGTAAGCCCATGCTTCATGTATAGCTCATCCTAGTGCAGAAATCAATGAATAATCACATGTGAACTTGGTACATGGCTGTGAACTTATTAGAGAGAAGTTCAGTTACCTCAAAGACATCAAGGCCGACTGAAAATCCTATATTGTTTCCAAATGTTCCACAACCACGAGCTAAATCATCAATTGGTACCCCTACTCTACAGTTTACATGGATTTAAATTTGCATAGCACTGAAACCTGCCTTCTCAAACAACTTCTCAGTGATACACAGGATGTCCATTTAGAGTTTTACCTTCATTTTGCAGACCTTTCTTTGCCGATCAAATGATAAGATGTCTTATCCAAGACTGGGTGAAGACTTATCTATAAGCAACATCAATGACACTGAAGCAGCAACTTTAAAAGACATATCAAGTTCTCAAAAGAAGCGTCAAATCTGCCTTGTGAAGCACCTCATTCAATTGGCTACTTTTTTCCTAGTAATTGTCTGCTCATCGTTGACTCGTAAGAATGACCATAAGCTCAATCACAAAGCAGATTATCATAAGCAAATAATTGGAAAACAATCAGTTTCAAAGACTGGCTGCAGCCTGTATCAAACTTCTCTAGGCCCGTGGCTTGGTATAGCATGCAGTAAATTAGATTCGTTTTGAGCCCTCCAAACTGGTAAGATGTAAAGAAAACGAATTAATTGCATGAAGTTGTGAACATTACAAAATATGCTTATAACACTTCTCATCCGAGTTATAAAGCAAACAAATTTTAGATATGAAAAAAAAAAAAAAACAAAAAAAACTCCAATGAAAGGGTAATGAGAAGTACAGGAGAAAGAACGTAACAAGTAACAAATACTCTCTCTGTTTCACAATAACTGTCGTTTTAGGAAGACGTACACATATTAAGAAAACTATTAAATACATTTAATTTTAATTAATATGAACAAATATACCATTATTTTCTCTCACCAAATAAGAAAAAACATATGAAATATTGTCATTGGGATGAAGGTAAAGTTGGAAAAAAAACTAATAAATGCTGCATTGAACTCCTAAAATGACAATTATATTGAAATAAAATCACTTTTCTAAAAAGACAGTTATTGAGAACCGGAGGGAGAATTAGATATAAAGAAAGTTTAGTCTAAGTTTTAGTATCCCAGTTCGTTATGTGATCCCTAACGCTAATCCACAGGTTCTAATTAATTATGTCTGTTTCAAACTAATCCACCACTTCGTCAAGCTTGTTGATAAAGTTCATGCCACTAAATGGATGCATTAATCAGCATAGCCATTAGCATCCAAGCGACCATACTAATTTAGGCATTCAGCTAATACTACCCAAGTTTTAACACATTTGATGACAAATTCAGTTATGAAAACGATTACCATCATTCTGGCATAAGCCAATCACATCAACTGTCTGTCCTTTGAGCAAATATCACAAAAAAGTAGCAAAATAACAAAGCCAAATGATGCAATTTCATTCATGGGAAATATTTCAAATCTAATACATATTTTTTGATAAGCACTAATGTTTGCCATAAAAATGAGGAAGCCATCCACCATAGAAGACTGCCCTTATTAATTCTTCAACATCAACAATTCTATATAAGAAAGGTTGTTTTCATTGTCCTGATCTTGCTAAGGAAGGTTTTTTCTTTTGAGAGAGAGAGAAGGGGAAAAGCAATATTTGATGTAATAATGAAATATAAATTTTAAGAAAATATTGCCATTTTATTTATTTCAAATGATTTTTACTTTAATTAAGTTTATGAATCCAATTATAGAAGGTTATTTTACTTTTAAATGTCTATCCACAATAAGTATTATTTATTTCATTAATAATTCATTCAATTGAAATGATTAGATTGTTAAAAATTAATTATGCATGTATTTCGATTGATTTTTTTTTTATTTTTTTTTTTAATACAGAGGAGGGGGTTACCCCAAAAACGAAAGAGGACAAAAACCAAAGCCCAAGATTAACTATCAGCTACTATATGAGTAGAAACTCTTCTTTGCCACATAATTCCCAACTGATCATTAAGAAGGAATTGGTGAACACCTGAAGGAGGAAAAGACAAGATCTTAGCCCCTCTCTCATGCATTTACGAAGAATTGGCAAGGAAATCAGCCACTTGATTGCACTCTCTGTGTAGTGGTGTCCTTCTCAATGGAGGGACCCACACATTTGAAAATAAAATTTAAAAAAAAAAAGTCTAAAAATCGGTGCCAACAAATTGACTTTGTTGGCACCAATATGAAGTTGGTGCAAGCTGTCCATTTTAGACAGCTTGCACACGGTTTGGAGGTCTTTCTTCAAGTTTTAAATCACAAGCCAAAGAACAATTTTTCTCTGAAGAAAAATTCGAGAGAGAGAGATTTTTATGTAGTTTTAGGAAATAATTCCTAAAAGGGAGTGTGATAAAATAGTGAGAAAAATACTTGGGGTATTTTTGGAAAACACTGTGAGTATTACTATTTTGGATTTATCTCATTATAATATTGTATTACCCCTAGATTTAATCTAGAGAAGACTCTCTTGTACCTACTATTCGTAATAGTGGAAGTATTTTATTCGGAATTTGTCCCGTGGACGTAATCCAAAATTAAGGGTGAACCACATTAAATTACTAGTGCTATTTTTGTTTATTGTTATTATTCCGTATTATGGTACCCATGAGCCCAACAAGTGGTATCAGAGTTATTGGTTTTAATTTTCCTTGAAAATTGAGAGTATGTTCTGTAGTTGCAGTTTTGACTGATCTTCCACATCATAAAAATTTTTCTTGAAAAATTATTACTGTGAATAGTACTCTGAGTTACTATAGCAGCCCAGTCCGTCACTGTAGCAAGGTACTGTGCAAAGATACGGTATTATTCACATATACGGGTATTGTTCATATACGGTACTATTCACCTATACGGTTCCTGTAACAACTCAATAGTATTGAAGCTATGTAGGCAAAGACAAGTAAAATGATCAACTTAAATGGCACAAATTACCACATATGGAGAAATAAGATGAAAGATCTCCTATTTGTGACAAAATTGCATTTACCGGTGTTTACTACAAATAAACCCGAAGATAAATCATAAGAAGAATGGGCATTTGAGCATGAACAGGTGCGTGGTTTCATCCGACAGTTTGTCGAAGATAATGTCTATAACTACATATGCAATGAGACTCACGCACGAACTTTGTGGAATAAGCTTGAGGAGCTGTATGCTTCCAAAACCGGCAATAATAAATTATTTTACTTGACAAAATTGATGCAAGTAAAATATAGAGAAGGCACGTCTATTGCAGATCACCTTAATGAAATGCAAGGGATCGTTGATCAGTTGTCGGGAATGGGTATAAAGTTTGATAATGAAGTGCTTGCTCTTATGGTGTTAACTTCTCTACCAGAGTCATGGGAGACTTTGAAAATATCCATTACCAATTCAGCACCTAATGGTGTTATAAATATGGAGACTGTTAAAAGCAGTATTCTAAATGAAGAGATGAGATGGAGATCACAAAATTCAACCTCTTCATCACAACCAGATGTTTTGGTTACAGAATCCAGAGGGAGAAGCCAGTCTAAGGGTTCAAACTCTAGAGACAAGAGCAGAGGAAAGTCAAACAAATATGCTAATGTTGAGTGCCATCATTGCAAAAAGAAGGGGCATATCAAAAGATTCTATCGACAGTTCAAAAAGGAGAAGAACAAAGGCAAAGAGAAAAAGCAGAACGATAGCAGTGATGATGAAAAAACAAATGCCATTGATGAATTCCACATTGTTTATGATGAGGATGCTGTCAATCTTATATCCCATGAGACCAGTTGGGTGATTGACAGTGGTGCTTCCATTCACGCTACATTTCGGAAAGGATTTTTCTCATCTTACACACCAGGAGATTTAGGTGTTGTTAAAATGGGAAATGATAACTTATCAAGAGTTATTGGCAGAGGAGATGTTTGCTTGGAGACAGAAAATGGCACAAGATTAATCCTCAGAAATGTGAGGCATATTCCAGATATGCGGTTGAATTTGATTTCAGTAGATAGACTTGATGACGAAGGTTTCTGCAACACCTTCATAAATGGTCTATGGAAACTCACTAAAGGTTCCTTGGTGGTGACCAGAGGTAAAAAGTACTCATCACTATATATGATGAATGCAAAGCTCTCCAGTGCTAGTGTAAATGCTCTGGAGAAAGATGATGTTGTTGAATTGTGGCATAGAAGACTCAGCTACATGAGTGAGAAGGGGATGACCTATCTAGTCAGGAAGAATGTGCTATCTGGGATAAAGCAGGTCCATTTGGAAAAAATGTGCAGATTGTTTGGCAGGGAAGCAAAACAGAGTTGTTTTCAAGAGTTCCCCTCTTTCCAGAATGAAGAACGTGTTGGATCTGATACATTCAGATATGTGTGGATCAATGCCAAAGTCACTTGGTGGTGCTCAGTACTTTGTGACTTTCATTGATGATCATTTTTGGAAGATATGGGTTTATACCTTGAAGACAAAAGATCAGGTGTCAGATATCTTCAAGCAATTCCATGCCTCAGTTGAGAGAAAAACTGGGAAGAAGTTGAAGTGCATCCGGACAGACAATGGTACACTGGACCGTTTGATGCTTACTGTAAAGAGCATAGTATTCAGCATCAAACAACGTCTTCGAAGACACCACAATTGAATGGCTTAGCTGAGAGGATGAACAGAACTTTGATGGAGAGAGTCAGATGTTTACTCTCACATGCAAAGTT
>CATKHJ010352153.1:0-12570 GCA_949750685.1 Vernicia montana | reverse complement strand
GCTATAGAAGTTGAGACGAGGTAAAACTCAAGCATCATCTTCTCGCTTGGGAATTACACTGTCCATGTCTGTTTTGTCATTTTGATTATATCATAATGAATATGTATCTTCAAGAGTCAAGTCTAGAGTTCCATGGTCATTATGATATTGATTTGTTTATGATGGTTCTTCTATGTATATTCAATTAGGACTATAATATAAGATATATTATCGTATTGTATTATTGGCATACATTAAATGAATGGATGATTTGGATTTGTAATAGTAATGTGTTTGGGGTTCTGATCTGGAAATTGTATATGTATGTTTGGTAATTGTATAGAAATGGGTTCTATGGGTTTTCGGTGGCCTTACGCCTACCTATGCCCTAGGACCGTCGCAGCTCGTAAGTCGAGTCGTGACACAATCCTACATCCACTCCCCAATCACCAATTGGGTATTTCACTATCAATGGAGTTTTAACAAGTTCACTTCTGACTTAATGTTTAAGCTCACACCAAACTTTACAAGTGTTTTCAATAGGCTCACACTAAAACCTCACAAGTGTTTTCACTAAGGCTAACACTCAAACCCAATAAGAGTTTTTACAAAGGATCACTCCTCAACTAGATAGTGTTTAATGGCTAACACTAAACCCTTAAGCAATGAATGCTTTTACAACTAAGACACAAAGTGTTAAATGAAAAATACAAAGCTTGAGAATTAAATTTGCAAGAGTTTGGTTGTTGAATAAGTTGTTGGTCTATCTTGAAGTCTCTTGATAGGGGTATTTATAGTTTCCCTCCATCAAAAAATCTATTATAAATAGCTTCAACCAAATCTTCTTTCAACAGCTAAAAAATCTGCATTAAATGCCCTGTCAGACAAGAATCATGGTCGCCATCACAATATTGTGGTTGCTTCATGGATTTCGCGGTCGCTACATTCATATGTGTCCAACGGCTAGTGCCACATGGCAGATTTCCATTCGTTGTTGATATTACCGTTGGAACTCTTCTCAGCCTTATGAATATTATGGTCCTAACAGGTAGGTCATAGTCGCGATATGTCTTTCACACTCGGAGTTGCGGTCGCTATGCTGACCGCGAACCTCTTTGGATGAAATGTGCAATTCAGGCCAAGAGCTGTATTGCGGTCGTGATAGGGTTGGTGCGGTCGTGACATTGATGTTACGGGCGTTATAAGCTTGTTGCGGGCACAAATTACGAGTCCAAAATAATACTTAGAGATTTTTCTAAGATCTTGAATCCTAAGCTTTTCTAAGTCATTTTATCAGTCAAAATACACTTAGATGAAATATTAGTACTGTTCGATTTGATTGTCGAGATCAAAATAAAGATTAACTAAATTGGAAACCCAATTTAGGTCATCAAACTCCCCCTTTCTGATTTTGACAATATAATTGAATTTGAGATAAAATAAAATGAAGCAAATGCAATATTAGCTTCCCCTTAAGAATTGATCCTCCCCCTTAATCAAATAAATTTGTTTTTGCTCCCCCTTAGTCAAATAAATTTTCAAATTCATTGCACCTCTCCCCCTTTGGCAAGATCAAAAAGAGAAAGTGAAACGCAATTGATTAATGACTAATGGTGAATAATTTAAAAGGGAACAAGAACTAAATTGAAAATAAAAAATTAGTCATAAAGGTAAATAAGAAAAGTGTAAATAAAAGGAAGCATATATTAGGAATGCATCATGTAAGTCAAATTTAAATAAAGAAATTTCATTAAAAAAAAAAAAAGGAAATACAAGATGCTAAAAGAAAGAAAAATAAAAAATAAAAAATAAAAAGGAGACAAATAGAAAATTAAAAAGTAGATGGTTATATGGTCAAATCTGTAGGGCTCTTCTTCTTGGTCTTCTTGTTCTTGTTGAATCTCTCCTTCACTAAATTCCCACTCCTTCAAGTCACATGGAGGAATGCCCATTTGGTTTTGCATATCCACAATATCTCCAAGCATGTGATCAAAAAGGTTGAGTATTTTCATAATTTTGGAGAACATTTTTTCCACTATAGAAGAAGAGGGAACTCTAGGAGAAGTTTGAGTTCCTTGTCCTTTGGAAGTCCTTTCCTCTATTTAGGAAGGTTCTCCACTAGGAATAGTCACTTTTGATCTCTTTCTTGATTTTTCTAGAACCCCCACTTCTCCAAAAATATACTCATATGTATTATTTCTTTCTCTAATACATTTTGAGTGAATCATATATTCGATATCTAACATATTAGAAGTAGGTGAGAGAGGGTTCTGAAGAATGGCTATGTTGGGCAATGTGAGAGCACCAACATGTTTAGCAATCATTATGATATGGAAGAAAGAAAAATAACACCCTTAGGTGTTTTAGCTAAGTGTAGGAATTAGTCTATTAGGAAACGAGCGGTTTGAATGGAGTGGTTTTTTATAAGACCATTGAGAGAAAAAAAAAAAAAAAAGGTCCTTTTGAGTGACCTTCTCATTACCATCCCCTCTTGCATTTATGGAGAAGGTGATAATGTGATGGAGCACCCAAAAATGTAGGGTTTTGAAGTATTTGGCCAAGGAAGATTTTGATACCTTGATTCAATTGAAAGCTCCCTCCAAAATTCATTGAAGTCTATGTCTAGTTCATTTAGATTGGAGGCACCTTCCTTTTGGAATCCGAAAACATCCGCTACTTCATCAAGTTTTAAACCATACTTCTTACCAATAATTTAAAACGTATTCTATAGTGGCCATATGTATCTGAAAATTTCTTTTCAAGAACAAGAGTTGCAAGGAACTCTTTGGTTAACTCTTCATATCCATCTTCGGTAGGGAAGATAAAAGACATCTATAGAAGGTTGTTTAAGTATTGAACAACATCTCCTTCAATACCTAGGGTTCTCAAATCTAAAATATTTGGGACTTTGTTGGGTAGAACTAGTTTGGGTTGTAGTTTTGCCCAATTGAGTTTTGCTTCCTTAGTAACTCCTTTCATAATCTCTAAAGATGAGGGTTCTTAAGAGGTTTGTGATTCTTTCCCTTTGGAAGCCCTAGAAGCCTTAGTTTTTGAGCCATAGAGAAATTAAGATGAAAAGAAAGATTGAGATGATAGAAAGTGAGCAAATTACAAGTAAAATGAAAAGGAAGTCTTTAGAATAGGTGTGAATAGTGTGTGAAGTGAAGATAGGGGTTTTTATAGGCATAGAAAGCCCAAAATTTGCCAAAAAATGGTTAATTTTTGCATTTAATGCAAATCTGGCCGATGGAAAATGGCTATAATCTTTTCAGGCAGAATGGTAAATCGCGTCTGCGAAAGGTGAGTCGCGACTGCGATTTTCATATTTCCCGAGTAACGGTAACTTAAAGAAGGATTTTCGCATTCGCGAGGAATAAATTGCGATCGCTATATTTGTAAATTGCCAATGGGCAGAAGAAATAAAAATGTCGCGTTCGCTAATTGGATATAGCGATCGCGGTTTATAGGTTTTTCATAAAAACAAGAAAAATTTGTGAAAAGCATGTATGCAAGTTAATCATCATCAACTTGAATAGTTAAAAACAATGTGAATACACATATTCAACCATACAACATGCACATATATAACACAGATTAACTTATACAAACAAAAAATTGCACATAATCATTCATATAATTATTCAAGAAAAAGAAATTGCAATTTGACTTATAAACACTAAAATTATGCACAGAAAAGGTCATTTAAACAAAGAAACATGATTTTATGATAAGGAGCTTCCATCAAGCATCCCTAGCTCCCTCTTAATGAAGTTCAATCTTTCTTCATTTAGAGGCTTTGTGAAAATATGAGCCAATTGGTTAGTTGTATCAATAAATTCTAATATAACATCTCCATTTTGCACATGGTCTCTTAAAAAGTGATGCCTAATGTCTATATGCTTGCTCCTAGAATGTTGGATGAGATTCTTTGAAAGGTTTATAGCACTTGTATTATCACATTTGATGGGAATGTGATCAAGTGCTTGTCCATAGTACTTAAGTTGTTGTTTCATCTAAAGAATTTGAGTGCAACAACAACCCACGCCACATGTTCTACTTCGGCGGTGGACAAGGCAACTGAAACTTATTTCTTGCTAAACCAAGAAATTAAACACTCACTAAGAAAATGGCAAGTTCCGGATGTACTCTTTCTATCTAAGAGACTACCGGCATAATTCGCATATGAATAACCAATAATGCTAAATGAAGAGTCTTTAGGATACCATAATCCTAAATGCAATATTCCATGTAAATATTTCAAAATTCTTTGACCGGATTTAATTGAGACTTTTTAGGAAAAGATTGAAATCTAGCACACAAGCATACACTATACATGATATCGGGTCTAGAAGCTGTAAGATAAATAAGTGAGCCAATCATAGCTCTATACTTCTTTTCATCTACAAGATTACCCTTTCATCCTTGTTAAGTTTAGTTGATGTGCTCATTGGTGTCTTGCTACTCTTGCAACCATCCATTCCAGTTTCTTCAATAATTCATTGGTGTACTTGGATTGGTTGATGAAGATCCCATCTTTGCATTGCTTGATTTGAAGACCAAAGAAGAATTGGAGCTCTCCTATCATACTCATCTCAAATTCTCTGGTCATACACTTAACAAATTCCTCATAAAGAGTTTCATTAGTAGCACCAAATATAATATCATCAACATAAATTTGAACAATAAGTGTATTATTATTGTGCCTTTTCACAAATAAAGTAATGTCAACCTTTCCTTTTACAAAATCATTTTTTAACAATAAGGAACTAAGCCTTTCATACCAAGCTCTAGGAGCTTGTTTCAATCCATATAAGGCTTTAATTAATTTAAAAACATGATTTGGAAGTTCATGATCCTCAAAACCAGGAGGTTGTTCAATATAAACTTCCTTTTCAATAAAACCATTTAAAAAGGCACTTTTGACATCCATTTGAAATAACTTGAAATGCATGTGACATACAAATGCTAGTAATATCCTAATGGCTTCTAATCTTGCCACCGGAGCATAAGTTTCATCATAGTCTATGCCTTCCTCCTTATTGTACCATTTGGCAACCAATCTAGCTTTGTTCCTAGTGATGAAACCATGCTCATCTAACTTATTCCTATACACCCATTTACATCCAATAATTGGATAATTTTTGGGTTTAGGAACAAGTTCCCAAACTTTGTTTCTCTCAAATTGGTTGTGTTCCTCTTGCATAGCAATCACCCAACATTCATCATTTAGAGCCTCGTCAATAGTCCTTGGCTCAAATTTAGAAACAAAGGCAAGATAATTATCTAAACCATTAAAATGAGATCTAGTACTTACACCCTTTGAAGTTTCACCAATGATGAGTTCCTTGGTGTGATCCTTGGGGTAGCTCCAATCCATTGGAAGTTTTTGATCATGATCTTCTTATTGTTGAGGTTGAGTTTCAATTTCTTGTTGATTTTCCTCATCCACTAACTCTTCCCTTGAGTTGTCCTCAACTTCAAGCTTTTCAAATTCTCCTATAAAATCATCAAGAATACTACCTTTCCCAAGATCAAACTTACTAGATTCATCAAAAACAACATTCATAGACTCTTCAACTACTAAAAATTTCTTATTAAAGACTCTGTAAGATTTGTTAGTGGTGGAATAGCTAAGAAAAATATCATCATCCGTTTTGGATGCAAATTTTCCAAGATTGTCCTTGGTATTCAATATATAGCACTTACAATCAAATACTTTAAGATATTAAATTTTGGGTTTTCCATAACTCATAAGATGTTTTGTTTAGAATTGGTCTTTTAAAAACACGATTTGCAATATAACAAGAAGCATTGACGACTTCTGCCCAAAAGTAGGTAGGAAGACTATACTCATTAAGCATTGTTCTAGCCATCTTTACTAATGTTCTATTTTTCCTCTCTACAACACCATTTTGTTGTGGTGTTTTAGGGGATGAACAATTATGAGAAATACCAAATTCAATGCAAAAGTTTTCAAAAGATTCATTTTCAAATTCTTTTCCATGATCACTTCAAATTTTTTAAATCAAATATCCTTTTTCATTTTGAACCTTTTTTGCAAAACTTTTAAAGGCATCAAAAGCATCACTCTTATGAGTTAAGAAACTTAACCAAGTAAATCTAGAGTAATCATTAACAAGTATATAAGCATAAAGCTTTCCACTCAAACTAGCAACTCTACTAGGTCCAAATAAGTCCATATGAATAAGTTGTAGAGGTCTAGAAGTACTTACAACATTTTTTGACTTGAAGGAAGACTTATGTTGTTTCCCCATTTGGCATGGTCCACATGTCTTGTTCTTTGAATATTTGATCTTTGGAAGCCCATCAACTAGCTTATCCTTGCTTAGGCTATGAATCAATTACATGCTTGTATGACCAAGCTATCACATCCCACCTTTGGTGATGTGACGGTCCTAGGGCATGGGTAACCATAAAGGTACCAACAACCCATAGAACCCATTTATACAATATTACAATACAATCAATACCAATTTGGCAGTATAACATCTGCAATTATAATAATACCCCAGGCTCACAACTTGCATTAAAGAGGCACTTCCATTTAAAATATTTCTATACTCTCAACTTCATATAAACCAATACAAATCCTCCCAATATTTTATCATTGTTAACTAGATTACATTGTATCAAATATTAATATTTGTGTTCACTTAATCATATGATATTACAGTGTCTAAACCATAAAGAGAATTCAATTTAATCAATTATTACAATACTAAACCAATATCGTCCACGGAGCTCTAAATGATTCATTTCAAACAATAAGCTATAAACAACCTCATTCTCAGTGAAGTAATCCCAAGTGGAGATAAATACTTGAGATCCACTTGCTGAGTCTGCAACTGAACCTAAAATAGAACACAGTAGGGGTGTGAACGACACTCAGTGAGTACTTATAGTAAATAAGAAATAGTATATGAACATAGATTCAGTAATAAAACTATCAAATTTCCTATATAATGATTTAAAAGAATAATTTTTAAATGATCAATAACAATTTAAGGTTAACATCCAGGTTCCAATGAAACTGTAGAGGAGAAACAATTTTACAATGACCTATAATGAATTAAGATTCAATATCAGGATATCAATGTACTAGTGTGGAAAAAACAATTTTTCTGATGGTTAATAGCAGTGGAGTGTCAATTTTAGTATTTCGGTATATCATTGTAGAAAACACAATCGGGATCTAAAAACGATAGTCAACAGCAGTCAGGATTCAATACGATGATCAATACAGTCAAGATTTAATGACAATGATTAGTAATGGTCGAGATTCAATATGATGATCAATAACAGTCAGTTTTTAATAACAATAGTCGATAACAATAACAATGGTCTATGACGGTCGGAATTCAATAACAGTGGTCAGTAATAAATACAATGGTTAATGATAGTCAGAATTTAATATCAGTGATCAATAACAGTTGAGATTCAATAACAATGTTCAATGACAATCAAAATTCAATAATAATGATTGGTAATGATCGAAATTCGATAATGTCATTTGAGTAGAAATCACAGTCTTGGAAGCGGTGTGCTTCCCAATATATAAACAGTGAAGTGGCGGCTAATGCCTTGCTCACTCATATCAGTAAACAGTGGAGTGGCATCTATTGCTAGCTCACTAATAACAGTATAGAGTGTAAAACTGATAAGGTCTCACGGCTAGGATCACCCCTCTTAGCTGAGGCGGATACGCTCATCCTATCCGTAGACTTTTCCTGTGTGCACATAGTGTGATGTAATACCCACATCAGTTGGGGATTTCTACTTTCAATGTTTTGAAATTAACAGTGTACAATGGTGAATCGTTTAAGGTTCAATGAAAAATATCCAGTGTATAATAATGAATCACATAGGATTCAATGAAATATGATCAATTGAAGGAACAACGAAATTTTATACATAGATCAATTGATTCCTTAAAGGAATATGACTATGAGAATAATTTATCGGTAAGGGTATATTGAGTTTTCAATTGAAAACCATCAATTCAGGAAAGGATTTATTTTAGAGAGAAGATCGATATATGGAAAGTGAACACTTCTATAGTGTTTAAGTGAAGTACAGTTTAGTACTTGCAGTCAATGGTCATAATAGGCCAATGGCCTCAATAAAGGTATTCAACATCAATTATTAGGCCAAAGGCCTCAATGAAAGGAATTCAATAATTTTTTATATATATAGGTCATAGGCCTCATTTAAAGAATTAACTCGAATAATTATTTCATTACAGTAAAGTAAGGTTTTCAAGGTACTCACCTTGACCTCCTTAGCTCTTATTATAACTTTTAGAATCCTCGATAGTGACGCTTTTCAATCTCTAGAGCATATATCTTTTTAGGTTCTACGTTAAACCATATCCTTTATACCATTAACTAAAAATTATTAATTACCTTATCAATTTGATCATTTAATGATAATTCTAATATTCTTATCTAATATCAATGCAATTCGTTATACTTCGTAGTATAAACATATGCATTTATAATAATTCAATGCACTTTCACAGTAAATTCATATTGAATAATTATATTCAATTCAGTATTCATTATTCTCAATAATCATTTATTCATTATTTCCTTATATAGATAATTTCTTAAGTCACAATTGTTCACTTGGTCACATTATATTTTAATTTACTATCTAGTTATATCACTGGACCTTATCACCTTGTTTCTAACATTACTCAATATTTACTAATTCAAATGATTTGATTCTTTTTTTATTTCAAATTATACATATACAATTATAACATATCCAAAATTTAACTTAAAATTCAATTCATAGCAAACTTGGTGACCATTTCAATTCAATTCTATTTATGTTACAGGGAAGACTGACCCTGTCACACTATTTTGAGTATAACTCAAGATTTATATTTCCAACTGAAATTTACTTTTCTTGGGATATACTAGAGACATTAAGGAACATTTCTTATGTTTTTAGTTTAATCCAGTTCCATCTTTAACATAATCAAATCAGAAGCTCTATTTCAGTTTACAAGTTGAATCCAATTACAAAGTCAGTTGCATAATAGATTCTATTTCTCATACTACACTTGAAAACATATCAATGACCATTTCATTAGTTTTCAAGTTCTTTTAATTCTATCTCTATCATGTACAATTCATGAGATATATTTTCAAGTCTATAAATGGTGCTAGATTATAATAGTTTCCATACCATATCATATTCAATCAGTCATATCACACAATACACATATCGAATTTACATTTAATTTTACACAGAGCTTAAAAAAATATCAATTATCATTTTTCATGTTTTATACTTGACTTAATTCAATCTCTATATTTATCTTTTGGGCTACTCCATTTTCGGACTGCCCATTCAATTTCTAAACAGAACCAATTTTAGTTCAAGTGGGATTTCTCTTTGTAGACATTAAATATTTTAAATGCCTCTTACAGGTGAATACTTAAGACATTTAACTACAACTTTTATGTTATGACTATGTCCCAATTATGTTCATAGAGTCCTTTATAAATTCAAACAGTCCGGGTTTACTCAGATATCCTCCAAATCCTGGTCAGTCTATTTTCAAGTAACATATCTCATTACTCATCAAGAATTTCACAAAACCCTTTAACAAGAATTTAACTAAGGTAAAATACTATAACTTTAATTTTTTACACTTCCCCAAATTCGGCCTCTAAACTATCAGTATGGGTATTCCAAGTTTCAGCTCCATTTAACACCTAGGTTTCCCAAATCAAACTTCAATAACCAAATCAAGCTCTATCAAGCAATTTAATTGCAATCAACTTATCAATTATTCCAATTCAATTCATAATATACTCACAAACATTAGAAAAATAAAAAGCAATAATTTTCCCCAATTTTCCTTTGGTAGACCGAAGTCATTAAGAGCAAGAAGAGAAGAAAATTTTACAATTCCAATAATAAAATCTAATTAATCATACTTAGAAAGAGATTTGAAGGTAAATTTTTTAAATTAACTTAAAGCTTGGTGAAGCTATGGTGGAGGCTAGAAGAGGTCGGCCATCCTTGAGCATTTTGCTAGAAATTTCTTTTGAGTTGACTACAAATGGACTTTAGACCATTTTATATCAATTTGGATAAACTTAGGTGAAATGGATGGTGGAGATTGGTTAAGAATAATCCAATGGCTAACATTTTTTTAGCTTAATTTTTAATTTACAATATTTAATAATATATGGATAAATATGACCATCTTTTTGATAATATGAAATTTCTATGAAATTTCCTTAATTATGTATTAATTTAACTAATTAAATTGTGGGGCCCATTTCCATTAATCTCATTTTGACTAATTTTTTTCCATATTACTCAAATTAATTTTTTCCCTTCCACCACCATAGTGGGCCGGCCATGTTTATACATGGTTGGGCCTTACACTGTATTCATATATTCCTGTACAATTAATTTTCCATTTCGACAGTTTTGCGAAATGACTGTTTTACCCTTCTTTTACTCTGTGCCTTGTTGTAACGGATATCGATGCAGTTCATTTACTTTATTTCATTAATCATATTCATAACATTGTTATGAATTCATATATACCGTACTATCACAGAAGTAGAATTAATATTTTTTTTAAAAAAGATTATTTGCATTTAACTAAAAAAATTATTTGTATTTAACCGGGACCCATTTAAGTTCCTATTGATGTCGTTATCTCAATAACCATTTAATTTTCCTTCAAATGGCATTACTGTTAATACTTGGGAACTAACGGAGTCTAGGATATTACACAAGCCTTCTATGCCAAAGCCAAGATTCATTGCTAATAGACATAAGACACTTGAAATTGTGATTAGCTAAATTGTGTAAGTTAATTATGTAGGTATTGCCATCTCTTTCTCCTTTGAACATCACTTTGTTATCTACCAAGGTAGTGACAAGATATTCTTTTGAGTCAAAGATGACTCTATTACCTTTGTCACATAATTGACTTACACTTAATAAATTGTGCTTTAAACCATCAACTAAATAAACATCCTCAATGAGGGAACAACCTTCCTTACCAATTGATCCAATGCTAATTACCTTACCCTTGGAATTATTTCCAAATGTGACATTTCCTCCAAGCTTTTTCTTCAAAGAAGTGAAAAGGCTTGCATTTTCGGTCATATGCCTTGAACATCCACTATCTACATGCCATTCACATTCTTTTATGGTGGATTTAAGGCATACCTACAAGAAATGTCAATTTATCTTTTCTTAGGTACTCAAGCATATTTGGGTCCTTTGGGGTTAGTCTTGGAAGGATCCTCAAGTTTCAATTGAGCCTTCCTAATATAGCAAAATATATTAATGTGACCTTCTTTCATATAATAATGGCATTTTAGCTTTGACTTGTAAGTCTTTTTATGCTTTGCCATATTATTGTGAAATTGAGGCATTTTTGCAATAATATTATGATACACATAAGAACATGAATGATATTGTGTTTGTGGGTGTTTTTGAATATATCTCTTTTGATATTTAAATGCATGATTGACTCTTTAAGAATTAGTTTTTGAGTCATGTGAACCTTTCTCAATCTTTTTAGGATTTGAAGGTTTATTGTGTGCTTTCACCTCCTTATGAACATCTTCTATACTAGAAGTTGGAGATGTAGAGGCTTTAACAAACAATGGAGATGAAGATGTAGATGTTGATGAACCATTGAAGCGAAGACCATATTTTACAATGGGTGGTCTTTGGATACAATAAGTGTATCCAAAGCTTCCTTCCCTTTATGGAATTTTGAAATAGAAGTTCTTAATTCTTCAACTTCTAATTTTAAGGAGTTATTTTCTTAATACAAAGATTCAAGTGAGGAAGTTTTAGAAGATATTTCATCCAATGAACTTTTGAGGGTAGCATTGGATATTTTCAAACCAAAAACAGGTTTTCCCAAGCCTTTAAAATCTTCCTCAAACTTAGAATGTTTTTCTTTATAGAACTTCATTTTTGTAAAATATTTTTCACATTTCAAAACCATGGTATCTAAAAGCTCATCATTATCTATATCATCATCACTAAAATTATTTAATTCATCACAAGAGTGAGAAATAGAACATACCTCATTTGGAGATTCTTCCAAGGCTATGAAACATAGATTTGCAACCTCTTCCTCTTCTTCATCATTGGAAGAGTCCTCATCCCATATAGCCTTGAAGCTCTTCTTTTTCTCCTTGTCCCACTTCTTCTTCTTTTTGAGTTTAGGACATTCCGATTTGATGTGGCCTTGCTTTCCACATTCATAGAAAGTTACCTCACTCTTCTTTTCTTTGTTGGAATTGGCATTTGAGGTAAAGTTGGGAGGAGAGTTTCTAAATGATCTTTTCTTTTTACTTTTGATGATCTCCTTCACTCTTCTTGAAAGCATATCCAATTCATCATCTTCTTCATCACTCTCATTGTCACGACCCAACCCGGCCTACCGAGTCGCGACGGTCCTAGGGCATGGGTAGGCGTAAGGCCACCGAAAACCCGTAGAACCCAATACTAATCTATAACCAAACATACATATACGATTCCCGGATCAGAACCCCAACACAATACTATAACCAT
>CATKHJ010352097.1:0-17938 GCA_949750685.1 Vernicia montana | reverse complement strand
CTTGCTTCCGCCGTCGCCTCTCCATCTTCGTTTTTACCATATACTTGTGGATGAGTTTGTGCTTACTGCTGTTAGGGTGATACTTTTCATTTTATTATTTTGTATTAGATTGTTTTTTATTTTTTATGTTATTTTGTCTTCTCTTGTTGGAAGTTTTGTTATGTCTTCCATTGTTGGAAGTTGTTTTTTTATTATGAGTCTAGTGGTATATCTATGTACTGTTGCGTTTCAAATGCTCACAAAGAAGACAATGGTTTGTCACATTGTTTCACTATTACAGTTTCAGTTTTTTAAAACCAACTATATGGCAGTTGGATGTTCTGTTGAACATTTGCGATCTGCGAATCAGTTTACTCTTATTAGGGTAGTTGATTCTATGTCAGGTCCTTTTTTATTACTTATTTTATTTCCATTTTAGGATAGATATATTTTTTCTTTTTTATGCGTAAAATGAGTTGGATATTTATCATTTAAGAAAAAAAAACTAATTTGAAAAAGAAAAATAGATTTCTTTTTAGCCAAAATGCATTTTGTAAGCCATCGAATTTTTACCATTTCAGCTATTAAGCTCCTGTAGATTTATTTATACACATTGAATTCTCATACTTTTATTTTTCACCACATTAAAAAACTTTTTAACTGGACTGACAGAGCGTGGAAAGCCCCTGAAGCTTTGTTGGTCAACTGATTGGACTTGATGATTAGGAAAATAAAAAAACAAATTAAAACAAAAAGGAAAATGATGCCGTTCTAAAAACTCCCAAATAGGAACCTTAAATCGATCATATTAGATTCTCTCTAACTCTCCTCATTCATCGCTCTCACCTCATCTTTCTAAAATTTCTTATCTCTCTAAAATATCTCCTCATTCAACATGTTACTAAGGTGGTGTTTGATAATACCATTCAGCACTTAAAATTAAAATTTTCAGCACTTAATCGTTTTAAATTTGTTTGATAATTACGTCTTAAAAGTATAAATTAAGTCAAAAATCACTTAAAATGATAAGTTAAAATTTTTAACTTAAAATTTATACTGAATGTAATAAGTGATTAAATTTTTAAATATTTTTACTATTTAAAAATTATATCACTTATTTTATTCTACATTTAAAATTCAGTACTTAAATATTCAATAATTAATTTTTAGTTTTACCAAATACTAAGTCATAGTAGTAGGGATTCAATCAGAAAAACCCATAGTTTATATAGACCTATCAAAATCAGTATATTTCCTCTTTAGCGCATGAAGAAATTCTGCATATTCAAACTTCCCATCCTTTATCTTATGAAGTTGCAATACCAATGGCCTTCGTGTAACAATTCCTGCCAATGTAATCAAATGAAAATCAAAACCAACATTCAAATAATTCACACTAAAATCGAGAATTACCCTATCCACGAGGCAAGAAATCTCTCCTCACCACGCTTTCCAAAACTGAAGATTTCCCATAACTCTAGATTTTCACAAGAAAATAACAATTATCAACACATTAATCATAAAACCCAAAAAAAAAAAAAAAAAAAAAAAGTCAAAGGTATAAATATGATTCTCTCTTTTGGACTAGTGCTCAAATAAACCCTTAATATTTTTTTTGTCCCATTAGACCCTTAATCTTTTTAAAATAGTATATATAAAACCCTTTCCTTTAAACTGATACTCAAATGAGCCCTTAATATTTTTTTTATCCTATTAGATCCTTAATATTTTCAAAATTGTACATATAAAACCCTCCATTCATAATTTATGATTTTTGTTAAGTGATATTAAAAATAAAAAATTAATATATATGTATCTACGTATTAATTTTTATTTTTGTATAAATTTTTTTTAAACTATTTGGAGAAAATTTAAAATTAATAAAATTAATTAATTAATTAAAATATTACAAATTTAATTTAATATAAAATGATTCCTTAGTTCTTTTACATTAAAATATAATTTATAAAAATATATATATTTTATATTTTAATAAAGATAAAATATATTTTATATTTATTTAAAAAAAAATTCAAAATCGAAGAGAGATAAAAAAAAATATTTTATAAAAAATATAAAATATATTTTTTTTTATCTCTCTTCGATTTTGAATATTTTTTTTAAAATAAATATAAAATATATTTATTTTTAAATAAATAAATAAATTTATTTTAAAATAAATAAATATATTTATTTTATTAACTTTAAATTTCACAAATATTAAATTTTCTTTAAATAATTTAAAAAATATTTATACAAAAATAAAAATTAATACGTAGGTACATATATATTAATTTTTTATTTTTAACATCACTTGACAAAAATCATAAATTATGGATTGAGGGTTTTATATGTACAATTTTGAAAAGATTAAGGGTCTAATGAGATTAAAAAAAATATTAAGGGCTCACTTGAGTATCAGCCCAAAAAAGAGGGTTTTATATGTACTATTTAAAAAAAATTAAGGATCTAATGAGACAAAAAAAAATTAAGAGTTTAGTTGAGTACCAACCTAAAAGAGGGGGTCTTATTTGTACCTTTAGCCTATATATATATATATTAAAATATATATATATATATATATATATATATATATATATATATATATATATATATATATATATATATACAAAAATATATTAAAAATGTATATATATATTAAAATTTTAGTTGATTCGATTCAAATCAATTTTTTTTTTTTTTTGATAAAAATTGAACCGAATTGAAATTTAATTTTAGTTTACTATTTTAAAAATAGAATCAAATCGAACTAATCGATTCAATTTAATTTTTCAGTTTCAGTTTGATTTTACCTACTCTAGGATCTAATGCAATAAAAATCAATGACCCTTGTGCTCTGACTACAAAATGTAAAATCAAATTTTCACAAAAAGAATGCCAAGATTCAGAAATGAATGGGTGCTTGGAGAGAGAGAGAGAGAGAGAGAGAGTTTTTAGAACGGTATTGTTTTCCTTTTTGTTTTAATTTGTTTTTTTTTTTTTTTTTTTTTAATTTTCATAATCAGCCAAATTTGTTCCAATTAGCTAGCCAATAAGGCTTCACATGTGTGTTTTTAACGCTCAGTTTAGTTAAAAAGTTTTTTTTTTTTTTTTTTTTTTTTTTTTTTTTTTTTTTTTTTTTTTTATGTGGTGAAAAATAAAAATTTAAGAGTTTAATACGAAAAAATAAATCTATAGATTGGGTTGTGCCTTAATATTTATTGACTAACTTTGGGCAGTAACACTGAAGACAGAGCCCAGAGAACAGAAAGTGAGAAACCAACCCAAGAACTACTACCTTTGCCACCAACACCTCACCTCTCTCTCTATAGCAAAAACCCACACTGGGATTTTTAATCCAAATCAAGAACTGGGATCTGTTTGTTTCAAAAGGGTATAAAAATTTGCTACTTCAGTTGAATCCATCAAGAGGGGATTGAAATTTGAAGATCCATTGGCATTATCGAAACTACAGAGTAAAAAGATGCATAGCAGTGGAAGTAAAGGATCGAATAACCGGGTATCTAGTACCTTTTCTGGATCAAGAATTTCAACTCTATTGTTCTCAATGTTCGCTACTTTCGCTTCCATTTATGTCGCCGGCAGGTTGCTTGCTTCTCTTATATCTTGCTCTCTCACTTGTTTAAATTTTTCTCATTGTGTTTATGGTTTGATGTGGGAGGTAGGCTATGGCAGGATTCAGAGAACAGGGTGTATTTGATTAAAGAGCTTGATAGGATAACTGGGCAGGTGGGTATTTAATTTTTGGTATTTTGTGGATGTGTGTTTTTAGTTTGAGTTTGAATTTTACTTCCCTTATGGGTTTCTTATTACTATTGAATTAGTGATATTTTAACTGAATTTAATTATGAAGAATTATACCAGCATATCATGTTTTGCTATGATGATAAGCTAATACAATATTAGATGTGATGTTGAAAAATCTTACAAGCTGTATCGCTCTATGATTTCATGTTTCATTACTTTGCTTATTTTGTTTGGCTGAGTGACTTTCAGTAAAAATGACCATGTTGAATGCTGGTTTTTCATTTTAGGGACAATCTGCTATATCAGTGGATGATACATTGAAAATAATAGCCTGCAGGTAATGTGATCATTGTGTTTTGTATAATTTACTTAAGGCTTTCAAACTTAAAGAATACCATCTTTTATGATTTATTGATTGTTATGATGGTTTCCTGTTAGGGAGCAACAAAAAAAGTTATCAGCCCTTGCGATGGAATTGGCTGCAGCTAAACAGGAGGGTTTTACTTCAAACTTCGTAAAAGATAGTGATGGGACTAATTCAAAGAAAAGGCATCTAGTGGTGATAGGAATACTGACAAGGTTTGGCAGAATGAACAATAGGAATGCAATCCGCAAAGCATGGATGGGAACTGGTATGGTACTGAACATTCGTATAATCTCTCTCTGTTCTGTTTTTTTTTTTTTTTTTGCATAAAATTTGGTTTGTTTTAGGTTGAAGCAAAAAGCTGATCACCCCATTTCTTTGATGGGGTGATTGTTTATATATTAAGAATGCCTAACATGTCTAATTGCATACGTGCATAATTTTGGAAAATCTAATTGGTGAAGAAAAGTGTATGTAATAGGGGCACATTATAGAATAGGGATACTTCCAGAAATGGACCAAATGGTAAACTATAGACAGATTAAAAATACTACATTTGTATCTGATGTGGCCTGTGTAGATTTCTAGGAGATAACACTATGAGCGACTAAAGCTACAAAAGGCGTAGCTTGGGCAGTCAGGACCCAAAATGAACTCTGAAGCAACTAATGGATGCCTCCATTATAACTAAACTATCTTTCTCTTTTTGAAATTAGTGACGTATTTTTTGCTTGTTACAAATTTCATTCTTGTTTTTGTGTACCTTAATTCTTTGTACGCAACATGTAATGTTGTTCCAGAAGTAAGCAATTTATGCTTTTGATGTTATTGTTTTTGGAGTTCATGGCCAACCCTTTCTTTCAGGTATAACCTTGAAGAAAATGGAGAATGAGAAGGGCATAGTTGCACGTTTTGTCATTGGAAGAAGGTAGCTAAGCATGCTTGCAATTTGATTTGTTCTTGTTATTGCAATCTAGGCTTCTTGTTTATTGTGGTTGGCCATGCTATCTTGCAGTGCAAATCGCGGGGACAATTTGGACAGGGCAATTGACAATGAAAATAAGCAGACTAATGACTTCATCATTCTCGTATGTGCCTGAATCACTAATGATGTTAAAAAAATGCTGGAAAAATGGGATGTGGAAGCAATATTTTATTACATAAGATCAATCATCTGTCAGCCTTTTGTGTTCACAGGATAACCATGTTGAGGCAACTGAGGGACTTCCAAACAAGGCTAAATTATTTTTTACTCATGCTGTGGATAAATGGGATGCTGAGTACTATGCTAAAGTCAATGACAATGTCTATGTTAATATTGGTTAGTACCATTGTTTGATTATTAGCAAGTCACAGTATTCTTGAGTTTTGGCACTTCTATGTACCTACTGTTAGCAGGCTTGCTAAATTATACAAGTTCAGTTGAAGATATTGGGAAAGTCAATTAGAGCTACTCTAGACTAGTACTTTGGAGTTTGGAGGTTATCATTTAGTTAAAGGTTTTTTGGCTTTGATGTGAATGTGCTTATGTCTTCTCATCTTTTTTGCAGATGCTCTTGGAACTACACTAGCAACTCACTTGGACAAGCCTCGTGTTTATGTTGGTTGTATGAAATCCGGCGAAGTTTTTTCTGAACCGTGAGTTTCTTCTTTAAAATTATATATATATAAAGACAAGATTTATACACAAAATTGAACGTCTTTTTCTTTAATTTTCTCATACTTATTTGCTGGAATTTGGTAGGAATCATAAATGGTATGAACCAGATTGGTGGAAGTTTGGCGATAAGAAATCGTAAGTTATTCTGTAACCAATTTATTGCTCTATTTCTACATATATAATTATGTATGTCGTGTATTCAATTAGCAAGAATTACATATGCTAAAGCTATAGCATTTAGGAAAAAGAAGATTTTTAGGCCTTGTTACGTATTGTTCTTGACTTCTTGTCTGTGTTCTCATACTCCATGATTGTCTTTCTAAGCTGAAAATTTCTTTCTTTCTTCAACAGGTACTTTCGCCATGCTTCAGGTGAGATGTATGTCATATCACGAGCTTTAGCTAAATTTGTATCAATAAACAGGTAAATTCTTCTCATCTCTAGTGCATTAGTTACATAATCTCTGAGACTATGACCTGTATGAAATCGTGAGAAGTAATTTATTGAGTGTGCAGATCTCTTCTTTACGCTTATGCGCATGATGATGTTAGTGCTGGATCCTGGTTTATTGGGCTGGATGTCAAACATGTAGATGAAGGGAAGTTTTGCTGCTCATCTTGGTCATCAGGTCTCCTTATTCTCTCTCTCTCTCTCTCACACACACACACACAAAATACAAGTGGAAGGAGACACTATTACATATAATGTGAACTTTGAGGTCAGACCCCCAATAGGATGCAGCCCACCTTTGAGGAATTATAGATGGCTGCAGTTCAGGATAAACAAGTGCCTATTTCTAAAACTTTTCCAATTGGTGAATTTAAATTAATTTTGATGAGTCAGTTGAACCCTTTTCTTTCTTTTCTTTTTTCCTTCCAGGAGCTATTTGTGCCGGTGTTTGATTTGATTTGCTTCTAGATTCTGAGAAGCAAATAGAATGGTCTGAATAACACCTTTACTCTTAATTGGTTGGAATTTGCTGATATGAACTTCATCAAATACAAAGCACTTTCTATAATAGTTTATTGGGTCATTCGGAATTCGTTTGGCTACATTTGGATACACTATAGACGGGAGATTTGAGAATCCACACAAACTGGAGCCAGGCATTTTTTATCAATCATAACCCAGCATGGGGGGATGGGACTCTGTTCTTGTGCTACAATCTAACGTATATGTTGATAATTCTTTCATTTGTTGGAACAGAAGAGAATATATGATTATATGTAAATGAGTTGTTGTAGGAGATTGATTATTAATGTATGAGCGAGCATCTTTACAAACCTGAATGGCAATTAAATGACATCTTGCGAGTCTATTTGTTGCACTTTCCTACTTGGCAAGAGTCCTGCACGAGTGTGATTGACTTGAAAGAGCTAGCAAAAGTGTAAAACCAACAGTTGATAAAATAGCGATCCTACGAATACAAGACTAATGCCCAGTTCTTTTTTTTTCTCATCTAAGAAGGCATTCTCCGTTAAGGACTTGAAAAAGCACTACGGCTACAATTGTGTGTTGCCTTTTTAAGTATTGCGAAATCTTATTCTCATGAAATAACTTTTTTCTTAACAAATGAAGTTGGATGTAAAATAGAGGGCTGGAGCAATATACCAGAAGAATAGTACCTAAAGATGAATTGCTGAACTTTTAAAATAATCTATTACAACAATTATGAAATTTATTTACGTGAACATGTTTTAAATAACATTTATCTTAAAGATTTCCTCGATGATGACCTGAACAGACTTCTGTTATCATGAAGCAACAGATTAGAAGATGATCTCATAACATCAAGACACTTGGCCACTTACAATTGACCAATATCATAATATTACCATCAGCAGCTATTGGATGAAAAGAATAGATAAAATGTTGTTCATATTAACCATATTTGCACCAAAACATAAATAATAAAGGTAGAATTTTTTGTAATGGATGTTTACAACAAAAGTATAATAGTACGATGTATTTTTACAATGATAATAAAGCTAAGCAGACATGGCAAAAATACTACTATGTATACCACCACTTTCCCTATCAGTATCACATCGCATCCATCTGTTTCCAGTATGTTCATGATGAGCTATTAAGGAAATGTGCCAACGCCTTGTCTGTGTCATTGTCATACATGAGTAAAGCTTCAGCAACATTGTTTGATGAAAATCCCATTTCTCTTAGAAGATTGTAGCCATTGACAAATTCTTGAACCTGAAGCAAAGGAACAAAAATGCATTCATCAATAACGAACTACTTGTCTATCTCAGACTAATAGAAGCAAAGCTTGCACCAACACTCTCTCTCCTTCTCTCTCTCTCTCTCCCCATGCGTATCAAAACCCATTGAAAAAGCCCTTCAACATTTCAAGTTTTTATATTGAGACATCCAACAGATATAGCTTTTATTAAGCCTATTAAGTTACTCAATTTTTTCAATTGAGGAAAGGACCTTTATTGGAGTGCTCGATATCAAAAACTCAAAACGCTCAAGGGCTCTGTAATGGGTTTTGATATACACATGCATGTGTATTGAAATTCAGATAAATAAAAAACATGGGGACTCAGCTTCAGGCCATCATTTTGAGAGATTTCTAAGTACAACTGCCAAGCTCAAGGTCAAAGGATCCTAGCAGGCAGAAGCACGATGCTTTTCAATACAATCCCAAATAAATTAACTTGGCTTGCAATATCGTATAATTGTAAGGTAGAAATCAGCATTAATACATGAATTCACATATTTGTTCAATGTGTAGCCAGATAAGACAAAACAATAGCTAATGACAATATAGCAACTATGAGTTCTCAACTACCTCAATATTCAAATGAAAGATAACATGCCCACAAACTGAAAGCAAATACCTTTGTTGGATTATCTCCATAGTTAGCAACAGCAAGAGGAACAGCTTCTCGACTGAGTCCTGACGCAATGTACTTGCTTACTACAGGATCTGTAGTTGAACCCTGCATTTGCAATGATGTTTCATTACATAACTCAATAGTGAAAAGATATCATGCCACACAATTTCTGTCTTGAAAGCAAGAAATCAGTCAATAGCTATGGTTTTCAAAACATGACTGCAATCACTTAAAATTACAAGGTTCTCTAACTATAGGTGTCAGCACATAACCAAGTACTAGATGTGTCACGTTTCAATTACAAGCCATCACCAACTACCATAGCTAGTCTAAAATGTTCCAATATGTTGTGTTCCCAATTCCACTCTCTATCCTCAAAGGAATATCCATAGCAATTTTAGACATTCAGCCTCAGCCAAATGGAAAAACACGAATGTCACCTGTCACAAACTATAATAATATTACAAGACCTATGCAGAGTATGAACTTCTTAACATAAATAACATACCATTGAAGCGGTTGATTCTGGAGTTTTAGATGGAAGATTTTCCAACCCAAGCTTGCTCCAGTTCTGGCTTTCCTTCTCTGCTTCAGCTAAAATTTTTCGCTCAAACTCAAAGTCAAACTGGAAGTTGCTCCGTGGTATATCTCCCACTTGTGGTAACAATTGAGGCTACAAAAAGAGCAATTAAAGGCAAAATATCTCCAACTATGACCAAGTGATGAGGAAAAAATTATGCTTGAACATGTACTAGGCTATCATAATAACCAAAAATGCAATACACACAAGTTCAGTTTTATTACCAAAATGAGTCCCAAAAAGGATAAAAAAAAAATGTGGTCTATCATCCCTCATTCTCAGGATAGTTACAAGATCACCTCTAAAGTTAGTGAAACACTAATAGGTGTACAAGAGAATGAGCAAAGGCCAAAAGAAAAGAGATGTTCAGAATTGAATGAACGCACTACACACCCACAGCCTTTTGTTAGTTTTCCACTATGGCATGCATTGAGACAAAAATAATTTGAGAACTTGTGAGGAGATAGAGTAGGTTTCTTTACCTATCTCTATACCACACATCAACATGCCCAGTGCAAAGCATAAAGCTAATTGCTCATTGATTACCAGTACATTATTTAAAATTGAGAATTCAACAAGAAAAAAAATCAAATCATACCGGAGGAGTAATTCGATACTCTGGCTTTACAGCAACACGAATGCCTAATCCCGCTGCAAACATTATGCAATTAATCAAGTATTAGCCCTAAGAAAGAAAAATTAAACATAAATGGCAACCATCTTTTGAAAAACAAATAGGCCTAAACCCTCTGGTAATCGTGTGATCTCAAGCTGGTCAAAATGAATTCATAAATAAAAATTAAGCCCAATTTCATTAACGTCTAAAGCGATTTCCTTTTAGCCCGTATATAAGTTAAAATTCGAACAAAATGTTAAAATAAAATGAAAAAGTAATTAAAATGATCATTGAAATAGTCTTCGAGAAAAATAAGAGAATTGATTCAGATCGACTTACAGGAAGAGGTTTGGTGATAAGAGGAGTGGCGGCCTGCGGTTGGGACTGCCGTGTGGCCCTGTTGACCGATTCTCGGATAGAGAGACTGGCCGTACATGGGGTGACTCGACGGTCCAGACGATGACGAGGGCGTCCTGTACATTGGGACTTGTGAATCGTATGGTGAGGCTGCTCTATTTCTAAAATCGTAGTCCATAGATTTCACAGGCAAATCGACAAGGAAGAGAAGAAAGAAACTTGTTGGAGACTGCTGGAAGAGGAACGCGTTTCAGGTTGAGGTAACCTCTGTTTGTTTTAAGGTTTACGCTATCCCACACTCGTTTTTTTCACAAAAAACAGATCATTATTCCATGTCACCAGAAAGCTTATTCCACATCATCATCATTAATTGCCACGTGTCCAAATGTTAAGCCCCGTCAGTGGTGAGAGAGTCCGCTGTCCGCCACATAAGAATATATGGTAATATATATCTTGAATTCCTGATCCTCTGATTTTAGCAACCCAAAGATAAACCTATTCCTTGGAATTTTATATTTGAAATTACAATTTCAATTTAATTTTGCAGTAATATGCTCAAACTTCGGAATGACGATGAGGGTGAATTTAAGAGAGAGGAAATGAATGAAGGAGAAATTAGTATTCATTATTTGATAATTTTTTTTTTTTTTAAAAGGGAAAGGGATCAATTCATTTCATTTTTCTTATATAAGTTGAAATTGGTTATACTTCAAATTGGGGTATAAAAAATTTTAACTCCTCGTGAAAGATTACAATTTATTTATATAACCTTTTTTATTCTTATTAATTTAATAGTATTTCATATAAGTTCTTATATATGTTTTACGTTAATATTATCTTACAAATATATATATATATATTTTTTATATTTGAATATTTCAATAATATTAGTTGGAATTTTTATTGCTTTTCTAGAATCAATTCTAACTTATCTTTTTTTTTTTTTTAATGAATTCATATCAATATATCTAATTCTATTTCAAAATTATTAATAGTGATCTCAAATTTTTATTATTTGAAAATTATTTTTAAAAATTTAACATGACTAGTAAATTTTATTCTTATTGAAAATTTATAAGTGTTTTTCTTATTCTCTTTATTATTTATTTGATACTTTTTTATCTTTTTACAATTATAATTTCCGTCTCATCCTTTCCATCCAAACAAAATAACATTATTTCTCATTCATTCTCTTTATTAATCAAATTTTAATTTGCCAAACAAAATAAATTAAAATTTTCTCCCTCCCTCCCCTCCCCACCTTATCTTATTGCTATGCATAGTGTAAAGAATGCAATGTTTCTTCCCTATTCAACAATCTATTTAATTTCTCTATTTCTTTTCAACTCTTCGTATTGATCTTGCCTTTGGTGCATGTCTTTTGTAACATTACGTGGATTCAAGATCCTTGGGAATTTGTACAATCTCGATGATAAAGTTTGGTTTCCTGCCTTTTCTGTAACTTCCCATTGCAGGGAAGCTTGGATTTATCAGAAATTAGTCTAAAATTAAGCAATCCAAACACTTCTGTTTTTTAGAGGTTCAGTTCTTTATTTAACTTCTTAGGAGAAGAGGTGTTAATTAGCACTTTCTGTTGCTTTCATGCAGAAAAAAAGAGGTACCCAGATGCTATTACAAATAACCAGGTTATCATACTAAGTAGATACAAGTGTCCGGTCATCTGGGTCAGAAAATCACAGCAATTTGGATAATTAAATAGAATCTATTTCCTAAATCCATTCCAGTAAGGTTATATAAGAACACGTACAAATTATCAGATGAAAAATTAATGGAAATGTATCACAAGTCCGCATGAAGTGATTTGTGCATTGGCAAGAGTGTGCAAAGCATAGTTTTAGCTTAGATTATCATACAACAACAGTTAAAATTATCTACCAAAAGGCAAGATAATATTCAAGTTCAAGCTGCTGCTATATTCAGTTAGTATACTGATGTAAAGATTCAATTAGCCTATTCTAATGTAAAGACCAAGAACTAAGAGAAAAAGAACAGGAAGGCAGGGCAACATTGTTATAAAGCCACTTCTAAATTTCATTGATCTAATACAAATAAAGGCAAACAAATCTACTAAAATAAAGAGCTACTTCTTTCTAGGGAAATTTACAAGGCTTTATGAGAAAACTGTTGTACACATAGGCATTAGACTTACAAGATCATAAACCAAATATGTGGTCACTCGTACCAAATATGACAGCATTGAACTGCCGTGTATTCAGGTCACTCCCATCCAAAGCAGAACCAAATCGATCAAGCCACTGAGTTGGGCTTGGGTTATCACTCTCCTCTACCCATTCTGAGGTCATATCAATGTCATCAAATTGGATAGGATCAGTTTCTAAAGATTTCGTTCTCATTTGTCTTGTCAACTTGAGATTATAGTTTATATAGACAAGGTCATTCAAAGTTTCTTTATCAATCTTATTCCGCTTTTCAGAGTGAATTTGCTGAAATGTGTTCCAATGTCTCTCGAAAGTGAAAGTGCTACAAACCTGACTCAAGATTCTGATGGCAACTCGTTGCAACACAGGTGCAGAGTCACCAAATTGTTCCCACCAAAGTCCTACAAATCAGTCAGCAGTACATTTTCAAAACCAATGGAATAAAACAAAACTTTGTCTTAAGCATGAAGTTCTTGATAAAAGAAGAGTATACAGACTGAAATCCACCGAATGATTTGAGGAGAACCCAAATGTCAAACCATTCATGGGAATTCCAAATAGAAAACCCTGCACCATGTGAACATTTTAAAAACATAGCATTTGCTTCTAGAGATTGAAGTTATGAAAGAAAAGAACAACAAATTGCTTCCAATTTGGGGCAGCACAAAACTATTCTGGAGTCCAGACTTTTCATATGCACACAAGGGATCATATACAGATGTCATGATATATATGATGCATTATGCTCCTCAAATTGGTATTTTCCATTAATATGATGCATGATGAAGTTTAAAAACAATGCAAGCCACACTTCACACATTTAACACACACTAGACAGAGAAAGAAATACCAAGCATACACAATCATAAACATACCAGGTGCAACTGTGTCTCGTGCCTCCATTGCTAAATTGCAACCGAACATCCCACTTGCCCTTGTAAAGATTAAAATCTGATTGGTGATATCTTTTCTCATTTCAGGAGTAGGAAGTAGTTTCTCGATAACCTTGAAAAAGTCTTCTTTAATAGATACAAGAAATTTTATTTCAGGATTATACTGAACATTTGGGTTCAAAAAAGCAGCTGCTGAATGAAGAGGCGAATGGAGCTGGTCTCGCCACTTTCTGTCTACTATATCTAAAAATGTTTTGCATTTACTCTCATCCATTATGTAGTAAGTCCTTATCGATTCTTTGGCCCTGGTCATTAACTCGTATATAGACCCCACAGCAGGTTTACCACCAGATACTTCCCTCAACACTTTGAGGAAGGGCTCAGAGATGGCCACACTTTCTTCCACTGCCCTCCAGAAATCTCCATCCTCAACAATGGTAATACAAGCTATGCTTTGTGGTTTATTTGCATATGATGAGTTTGTAGAATACTCGTTGCTACTGAACATTAGCTTCAATCTTGATCTTTGCTTCAACATTGATTGCAGCGAGAGAAAATTGGACACAGATTTTGTGATACCAGTCTTGATTAGTTCCTGCCCTCCAATATATTTCTTCATCAGATCAAGCATTGAGGCATTATTGTATATGAACTTTGACAGTGTTTGTGCTTGTAAGATACATCTGTTCACCCAATCTACTTTAGAGAACTCCTCCAAGATTAAATTCAAACATTGAGAAGCACAGGGAGACACAAAAATGGTTCCGTAGTTCTGCAGAATATGGTTAGCAATACCAGTGTAGTTGAAACTACTATCCATAATTATCTGCACAACATTTTCATCACCAAAGTCTTGAATAACAGAGTCAAACAGATCAGCAAGACACTTGGTATTCTTAAAGTACGATGACACATCTACAGACTTGTGGAAGAAGGTCCTGGAGGGTGAGGAAACAAAAAAGTTAATCAAAGCTCTAGATTTGTTGTCAGTCCATGTGTCAGCAATTATAGTACAACCTGTGGTTGCCCACTCTTTCTCAATATCTTTCAATTGCAAACTCACTTCAGATTTGATCCTTTCCAACCATGTAGTCTTCAACATTTCTGCTGGAGGGCCTGTAAATCCTGGACCACATTTTCCTATTGCATCAATCATTAGCTGATAAGACGGAGAACGAGCAACACTAAAGTCCAATTTATTCTCAAAGAAGAACAATGCAATGCTTCTTTCAGCATTTTCTTGGTTACATAAAGCTGAAGGGACCATTGATGTAACAGTATGGTAAACTTTAGTGACTGGAGTTATTGCCTCCACAGAAAATAGAGGTTTACTAGCAGATATATTTCCAGGAGATTTGGCTTCTGCAGGCTTTTGCTTTTTAACATTAGATGGTTCTTTGATGTCCTCCTTTGAGGCTATAATAGCTCTTACCCTGTCAGTGACATCATCTCTCACCTTGCTACAGGGATTTACACCTTTACTAGGAAGTCTGGATAGATGATGCTTTAATCTACTAATGCCACCATTCAAAACTCTCAGGCAAAATTTGCACTTCACTTTGTTTCCATCTAATTTCTCAGCATACTCCCAACAAACATCTTTCTCTCGAACCACTGACAGTAGATAAACATATAATCAGCACATATTTACTTTTAAACCATAATCTCATAAAAAAATTAACCAACAATCATAGCATAACAATAAGATTGGAGGACTTACTAATTATATAGATGCTGTTTTGTGGTTCTGCAAATTGACCTAGAGAACCAGTGAAAACAAACACAAATGTAAGAAGATGAAGAAGAATGAGGGTTTTGTGCCTGTACTAGTGAAACATTTGTTGATACAAATTCCATAATTTCCAAATAATTGGACAAATCCCAGTTAACTTCTTTCTTATACGCATAACCATTAAATGTCTCAAACTTAATCCACATCCTTGCTATGGTATTTGTATATACAGGGTGAAAAATTTTCCAGCACTGAACTGTGTATTTTGTATCACACAACCTTACAATGTCAGAAAATAACATTCCCTCATTTTCTTTGTAAGCAAACAAAGAATTGAGTTATTTGTCATAAAAAAAAATAATAAAAAAAAAAAACATAGAATTGAGTTTCAAGACGATAATGCTACAGCCATTAAACCCTATTTTAATTAAGCTTGAGCTTTGAAGAAGTATAAAATGGAAAATAATATTTATTGGAGAATAAAGAAAGAGAATATTAAGAAACAGAACTCAAAAAAAGAATGAGAAATAGCGAGAAATTTGAGGAGCTTACAGGGAGGAGAAGCTTTTGGGTCTTCTCGACGGAGAGATAATCGGAGGTTGCAGATTTGGGAGTTTTTTTTTTTATTTTTTTATTTATCGCGAGATTTTGGAGCTTTAGGGTTTTGTTTTCTCTCCTTCTGACGTCTGTCTGTGTCGTGCTTCATTATTATCCTCTCTTTTCTCGTTTTCAGATTTTTCTATTTAATTTTCATTTTGGGCTTCTTTTCTTTTGACGATATATCGCGCAACTGTAAGCCACTCATATGCGGCCACGTAGGTTAAGAGTCAAAGAAGCGATGTCGTTTTGAAATGTGAAAAGAATAAAAAAAGAAATTATAAATCGCACAACTGTAAGCCACTCATATACGGCCACGTAGGTTAAGAGTCAATTAAGCGACGTCGTTTTGAAAAATGAGAAGGAAAATGAAAAGCGAGGCCGTTTTGAAAATGTGAAAAAAATAAATACAACATATCAGAGCCTGGTTTCGATCCAGGGACCTGTGGGTTATGGGCCCACCACGCTTCCGCTGCGCCACTCTGATCTGTTGAATATTCTTGTACCAATATTTTATTTACCCAATTACTTTTACAGCAAGTTTAGTTGAGAACTCCTTTTTGTTTTCTTAAATTAACAATTCTAAAAATTCTCAATCCTAATCTACTTTATATTTGAATGTGACTTTATTGCCCATTGAAAATAATTTCTATTTGTAGGGTTTCATGAAAAGTTTCAATAATTAGAGTTAATGGTATCAAGTCCTAGCTAGAGGCATCCAACTTTGTTGTACTAAAGGATTTTTGAACCATATTCTCAGAAATTATAATTTAAATGCATACTTGGTTAATTTTTCTAATTTGACATATATATTTTTTTCGCATTAAAAAATTTGTATAAAACAAGAAAATGTCATTTTTTTTTTTTTTAAAGTATGAATAAAATTAATGTCATGGATCCATGAACATTTTATCTCCTGTATTAGATGACATGTATACTTGGTTGATGGATGGCTAACTCAATAGTCAATACTAAAAAATATTATTGAGTTAATTAGTATTAACTGAATTTAATCGAAGTTCTACTCAAACTAAAAGACATATCAACAAAAATAATAATAATAATAATACATGTATATACATGTACATTAGGAGATTATCAAACTAATTTGCTTGATCATGCATTATGAAAAATGAAGTTGGTCATTATTATTTTCAGATTTTAGCTTATATATATATATATATAATCAATAAAATTTTGAAATAGATAAAAGGATCTTACACTTATAATTAAAGCCTCTACTTCTTCAGTGAATAAATTAAAAATCTATTCAGAGCATTTAATTTGTTTGTTTAATATTTTATTGTAAAACCATCTTGATTTTTATATATAATCATTATTTTTTAAAATAAAATAATTTATATTATCTATTTTTATTTTAAGGAACCATGCACTTTATAATATTGATGAATTGAAATTAAAATTTTAAATATATTAAATTAAATTACAACTGCATTAGTAAGCAATTAATTCATAAATTAATTGATGTTTTAAATTTCACAATAACTAATCAATCCCACAACCAAACTGTTTAGCAGGCTAGCGGATTGATTATCATTCTCCATTCAAAGAGTAGGGTTGTTTTTTTTTTTTTTTTTTTTTTTTTTTTTGTGATTAACATATATTGTAAAAACAGAAAAAGATTAATTTTTAATATAAATTTTTATCCAATCTAATGTATATACAAATATAAATTTCTATCATAATTATCAAGTATAGTTAAAAAAAAATTATAATTATCAATTCTGTAATTTTTTTTGCCTTTAATGTTTTATTTAACAATATAATTAAATGTAACTGAAGAAATAAAAAGGCAACAAAAAAAAAAAAAAGATTGATGAGTCTATTTTTGACTTATACTGTTGATGAAGGGCCCATAAAATCTGCATGGAAGAAAAGGAAAGATCAGAGGTCTATGGTTGACTCTTGGAGAAGCTTCCGATGCTTAAATTAATAATGTTTTGAGAGAGAATGTAAAGAAAAAGAAATGAAGTAATGAATAAGTTATATTATTTTACCTTTCTTTTTATTTATATATGGAAAAATGGGGACCCCTTATGTAGGGTACTTTTTTATCCTCATCAGAAGCCCTCCACTCCTAATCTGTTCGAGTCTACTAAAGATCAGGCTCAGGGAGTAGACATATTCTCTTATTTCTTGTAATTCATCTGCTTCACCTTATCGATAGAGGTCATTCTAAATTCGTCTCGTTGGACAAGGACTTGATAAATTATGTTTCATGTATAGAAATTAGATAGCAATAATAATGTGCCTCGCTTAGAGGTCTTTCATAAAATATGTTTCGTCAATTGATGACTTTTTGAAATTTGGTTCTCGTAGAGGTCCCTGATGCCTCATCA
>CATKHJ010352079.1:0-31351 GCA_949750685.1 Vernicia montana | reverse complement strand
AATTTACTTAAACTTTAATATCAATATTAAAATCATCATTTTCTTAATTAATTTAATTAATCCTTAATAAATCAAATATTATATTTTCTACAATAATAATGGTAATCCAAATTACCATTAAGCACAATTACAGTAAATCGAATTAAATATTTATATATCCATTTGAAAATAATATTTTCAAAAATAACTAAAAATCAGGGTATTACAGATCTCGGCTCCCTCTTCACGGTGGTCCGGCGCGTGTCGACAGGCGGCGACGGTAAGGCGGCGAACGGAGCAAATCTTCTTTATGCTCTCTCTCTCTCTCTCTCTCTCCGTTCTGTTCCCTTTTTCTGCTTTCTTTCTTTTCTTTTTTTTTTTCTTTCCTTATCCTTCTTCTGCTCATTATCTCATTTATATATATAATAATAATAATAATATTAATAATCTTTAAAATCTAAAATCTAAAATCAATTTAATTTTAATTTAATTTAGCATTCTCAAAAATAATACCCGATAATAATAATTCAAAATTCGGGGTATTACAGTTAATTAATTGCAATTGAGATTGAAAAGAATTGTAAAATTAAAAGTTAATTAATTGCAGTTGATATTTTATATTATTATTATTATTATTGTTATTATTATATTAATATTAATTAATTAAACAAAAATAAAAATTCATTTTGGATCGATTTCCTGATATTATTCAAAATTTGCACGGAGATATCAAGAAAACAGTAGAATTTATTATTTTAATATTTTTTTTATCTTATTTGGATCACTAAGAGGAAAATTATGTATTAATTTGTCCATTGTTTACTATGATTAATCTCTTCAGTGAAAGTTGAGTGAAAAAGAAGAAGAAGAAGAAGAAGAGTGAATTCTATTTAATATAGTTTTGCGATATAAAGAAAAAATATATAAATTTCGAATAAGATAAAAAGATATATTTACAATTACAAATGTGAAGGGTTTTATAAATATAGAATTTATTCATAAGGTAATTTGTATATTTTCTTTAATTAATGTATTTATATTAAAAATCTCAATATTATATTAAAAATCTCAGTATTACATTTTATATTTTTTTTATATATTTTTGTTTATTGTATGAGTATTAATAGTATATATAATTAATCTTAAAATTTGGTACTTGAAATATTGAGTTTAACACCAAAATTTTCTTACGAATTAATGGTAAATTACCCTTGCATTATAATAATGAAAACAAGTAAATATAAAAAATTGAATCGATTGGTTTGGGTTCTTTTTTATTATTGACTAAAATTTTGAATTGTTTTTATTTATTATTATTATATTGTGAATCACATATTATTTATAAATATTTATAAGATTTATTTTTATCATTTTATATGCAATCTAATTTAGTAAATCATATATTACACTTTAATTTTTTTACTTTTATAAGAAAAGAAAAGAAAAGAAAATAACATAATTTATTTTACAAGAATTTGGATAATTTTTTAATCAATTTAACAATTTAAAACTACTCAAAATTCTATTTAGATATATAAAATTTATATGATAATAATGGAAAAATTTCTGAATTTTTATATGAGATATGTATATAATTATAATTTTTTCATATTTCTTCTTAATTTACATATATATTAATTTTGTTATTTTAGTTTTTAATAATATGATGGTTGATAAAATATTATAAGATATATTTTAAAATTTTTCTTTTGCAGTTTTGCCTACTTTAAAAAAAATAGTGGCAAATATAATTTCATTGTATTTTTTAATTTACTTTTAATAATAAGTTTTCATTGGAAAATATATATATAATTTAATAATTTGATATCAATAGGCTAATAATTTATAGTGTTACAAAATATATTATGAAATATATCTTTGAATTTTAATATATATATATATTTTGGCTTACTTTAAAAAAATAGTGGGAAATATAATTTAATTGCATTGTTTTTTAAATTTGCTTTTAATAATGAATTTTTCATTGAAAACTATATATATAATTTTAATAAATTGTTATCAATTAGCTAAAAATTTATAGTATTATTGAATATATAAATACTTTTTATATTATTCTTTTTTTTTTCTCTATATATTAGTAAATAAAATAAAATAAAATATCTATAAATTAAAAAAAAAAAAAAAAAAACTACCACGTGTTCCAAAAACTGGTATTCATGAATGACAATACTCTTCTTCATGTATATGGATTTATGGGTAACATACTAACAAGAATATAAGCTAAGTGGGGGTGTTCATTATTGAGGGTAAAATGCTAAATCAAATCATTTTTATCAAGTAATTTCTTAGGGCAAACCTGGGAATTCAGAGTTAATAGGGGCTTGAATCTGGATAGTTGGATTGAACCAGGATTAAGCCTTGTAAAAATAACCTGGCCCGACAAGATTGGCCTGAATTCAGCCCAACCCTTAAGATAAGTTAGATTCAGGCTCTTGTGCGCTGTTCAAGAAACCATTGCAACCGACCCGACCCAATATTTCGGGTTTAAGTGACGACGCCGTTTTCCATTTGGTTTGTCTTTTACATATTTTCCCTTCTAGGTTAGAGTCTTGGTTCCTGTCGTTCCTTTGCTCTGTATTTGGTTCCTGTCCTGTATAATTCTGAGTCTCTCCATTCTCACTCTCTTCTATTTAACTGTCAACCAGGTTTGGATTATTTTTTTTTAATCTACTCTGTTTATGAATCTCTCTCTTCTATCTCTGAATTCAGTAAGGCTGAGATTGGTGGGGAACCTCTGAAATTAATGCTGGAATTAGTGGTAGTAGCTCCAAAATTTCGGATCCCAGTTCTTAATTTGTTAAATTCTGTTAATCGAAATGGTAAAATTTATTCTTTTGTGGGTTTTTTTTTGTGGCTGTGAAAACGCAATATAGCATTTTTGTATTTGCTCAATTGATAGCTTAGGGTTTTACTCATTTAAATATTTTTGCTGATAAACCACAAAATTGGCCTTGGTATTCCTTAATTCCATATTCTTCTCCCAGTGTCTCATTCTCAGAGTTGAGAAACTTTGCTATCAAAACAAACCCTTAATTGGTTCGTTCCTACTCGCTGCTGTTGCTGAGTCCTGCTTTTCAATTTAATTTCTCAATAATTTCATTATTTCAGCTCTTCTTTCTCAATGGCAATTTCGATTTTTGCTAGATTTTAGTGTTTTTTCTGTATCATACTTGTTCATCTTTCGCTTTGTTCGCAATAAAGTTTCCACTGAATTGGCGCGAGGGGACATGAAATTTCTAAGAATTGGCTGCGCCTCGTTTGCTTATTTCCTTTGTTTTTGTAGTTTGTGTCTTCTGCTTCCTTCTGGATTTTGTACATTGTTTCTCTAATATGTGCACTGTGTTTTTCTAATGTGTATATTAATGTTCATGCAGTAGAAAAAGTTCAATTTCATTCAGTTAACTTTCTAAAACTGAATTTTCTTCTTAGGTGTGTGCAAGTAGATTAGGGTCTAAATCCAGTGGTTGCAATGGACATGGATTGGTCTGAATCCAGGTATGAGCGACGCAAAGAGAGAGATGGTCTAGATGATGAGGATGGGATTGAAAAATCAAGTAAGCATTCTAGTAGAGATAAGGATAGGAAGAAAGGCAGCCGAGGAGAAGATAGGGAACGTGAACATAGAACCAAGGACAGAGAACGTCCTAAGAGAATTAGTGAAGATATCACCAAAGATTTGGACAAGGACCAAGATGACTATGTGGATAAGGAGCGTGGAAAGGATAGGAGGGACAAGTCTAGAGAGAAGGATAGGAAAGAACGGGGGAAGGAAAAGGAGCGTGAGAGGGAGAGAGACATTGATAAGGACAGGGGAAAGGAGAGAATAGGGAAAAGAGTGAAGGAGAAAGAGAGAGAGAAATATAAGGACCGAGAGAAGGAGAGGGAGATTGAGAAAGATAGAAGAGAGAAGACTAAGGATAGGGAGAGAGAGGCTGATCATGATAAAGAAAGGAAAGCAAGCAAAAGAAGCCATGAAGAAGACTATGATAGAAGCAAGGATGATGTAGTTGAAATGGGCTATGAAAATAACAAGGAACTAAAGGTTTCTTTTGATGATGATGATGATGAGCAAAAGGCTGAAGGAATATCTGGTGGAGTAAATGCATCTGCCATACAACTTGAGGACCGCATCTTGAAGTAAGTAAATCTCTATTGGTGCTGTCTCGTATTCTTTTCCCCCTTCCCTTTTTAATTTAAATATATTTTTTGGTATTTTTTGATCGACTTAAAATAGCTTGTTGTAAGACATGTTTTCTGTGTGAAGAATTTTGAATTATAATATTATAAGCAGCAGACACTAGTTCTTGCATTTTTTTACCAAAAAGAAAAAAGACTGACTCTGACACTTGATGGGTATCCATACTTCCCAAGAAATCTGGTTGTCAATTGCATATAATTTGACTATGGAATTTTCTTAGATAACTAAGTTTTTCTAGTCTTTGGTTTTGTTTGCATGTTTTATGTGATTCTTAATGATATTTAACCTGTGAAATGTTTGTGTCATAAAATTTGATTAAAACTTAACTATAAATACTTTTTTTATTGTTTTTGTTATATAAACTTGTGATTTGTCTTATAACATCTTTTATGTATCCATCTTATATAAAATACTAACATTTGTTCATAGTTGTCTATTCAAAATATTAAAAATGTACGTCATCATGAATATTGGTATTGAAGTTTTGTTTTTACACCTATAGTGATTTTGTTTCTCTGCAATAATGAATTCAGTTTTCTATGCCTAATATCTGATATTTACCAGTTCTTTATTTCAAGTTTTCATTTGCAATCTTCATAACAGATATTAGGAAGTTGTTAATAGCTGTTCAATTCTTTTATAGGCGTTGGTGAATTTGCTACACACATGCACTATTACTAATGATGTCAAAATTTTCTTTTGCAGTAACTTTTTCAAAATAAATGCCTTAAAAAGTTCAGTTAATATTAGAAAATGTTGTTTTTAAATACCATATAATTATTGTTTTCTTGTTGATAATTGAAACAATTGTTAAATATCTACATTATATGATATATGTAAAAATATGGATGTTCAGAGTTTTTTTACAAAGATAAGAAGGATGAGAAAAAATTATGATGTCGACAGATAATGACCTCTAAGTGTATAATTATATTACAAATTCCTATATTGCTACAGCCTAGAAGCTTCCTAATTCTAATAGTATTATTTTAATTTATACAATTTCCCGTTCATGGAAGAATGAGAAATTGCTTTCATGATTAGTTTTAAGTAATGTGATATTTATCTCTGCAGTTTTTTATTCTTTCAGGATGAAAGAAGAAAGATTAAAGAAAAATTCAGAAGTTGGTTCTGAGGTTTTAGCATGGGTTAATAGAAGCCGTAAGCTTGAGGATAAAAAGAATGCCGAAAAACAGAAAGCCAAGCAGCTCTCAAAGATTTTTGAGGAGCAGGTTATTTTATTCTTAATGTGTTTCTTTGCATTTTGTATTACTGGATATGACTCATTTTATGTGATTGTAAGTGTTGATATTATGATATAAATTTTCAGGACAATATTGTTCAAGGAGAAAGTGAAGATGAGGAGGCAGGCAACCGTGCTGCGTGTATGGTTTCGTCCTAATACATCTAGTCATACAACAATTTGTTTTAAAAGTCACATAGACTTTGAATCATTTATATTCATATTTTATGAAACCACACAATTTCAACATAGTTGTGCTGCTTTTCTCATTAAAATTTTGTTATGATAATTCAAATGAGCAAACATAATTTCAGGATGTGTTTATTGTTTTTATATTATTCAGTGCAGATACCTGGTTGTAGCTCACCTATGTAATTTCTATGGCTTGTGGTAGTTGAGTCTAGGGGTGTGATTCATGAAACCCAGTTTCATGTCATTCTTAATTTCCTGTGTCTATGTTTGGATTCCAAAATTTACAGCTTTGCATTTCAATTTCTGCTAAATGACCTTTGTTATATTTTAGCAAGGCCTTCTTATTCATCCAGTCAGATTTATTTATTTTTATGATGACAGATGATCTAGCTGGAGTTAAAGTACTTCACGGGATTGAAAAGGTCATGGAAGGTGGAGCAGTTGTTTTGACACTCAAAGATCAGAGTATACTTGCAGATGGCAACATTAATGAAGGTAAAATTGTTGGGTTTCATTTCTACATGTTTCATATTTTTGTTCCCTGAAATGACAAAGACATTTTTGCATGACAGACTTTTTTGGTCTGATGTGACAGAGGTTGACATGCTTGAAAATGTGGAAATTGGAGAGCAGAAGCGACGGGACGAGGCATATAAAGCTGCAAAGAAAAAGACAGGAGTTTATGATGACAAGTAATATGAAAATCCATAATGTGTTCTGTTATTAGATTATAAATGTTAAAATTTTGCTTACTAATTTGACACATTATAACATTTTAGGTTCAACGATGATCCTGCTTCAGAGAAGAAAATACTTCCACAATATGATGATTCAGTTGGAGATGAGGTTAGATTTTTTTACCGATTTCATTTCCCTCCCCATCCCTCTTTCTATGCTATGCCTTTTGAATTATCCTTCAAAATATATGGTTATTAGTATTGTTGATGGTTTTTCAGGGGGTAACTCTTGATGAAAGGGGACGGTTCACTGGTGAAGCTGAGAAGAAACTGGAAGAGGTATGTAAATACGAGTCCTTCATCAGTATATAGATTAAGAAACTGTGAAAGGAATTCGTTAGCTTTGTTTCTATGGACTTTATTTGATTCTTCTTCTTCTTTTTTTTCTTTTTTTTTTCTTTTTTTTTCTCTTTCCCTTATTTAGTTATTTTAACTTTTTTCTTAATATCCAATATAATTTTTCTAATGTACAGCTCCGCAGAAGGTTACAAGGTGCTTCCACAAATAATCGCTTTGAAGATCTTAGCTCCTCTGGAAAAATCTCATCAGATTACTATACTCATGACGAAATGCTTCAATTTAAGAAGCCCAAGAAAAAGAAGTCCTTGCGAAAGAAGGAGAAGCTGGATTTAGATGCCCTTGAAAAGGAAGCTGTCTCTGCAGGATTGGGTGTTGGAGATCTTGGTTCTCGAAATGATGGGAGAAGGCAGGCCATTAGAGAAGAACAACAGAGATCTGAAGCTGAAATGAGGAGTAGTGCATACCAGTCTGCATATGCTAAAGCAGACGAGGCTTCTAAATCACTGCGGCTGGAACAAACTCTTCCTGCTAAATTAGATGAGGATGAAAATCCAGTGTTTGCAGAAGATGATGAGGATCTTTATAAATCCTTAGAAAGAGCGAGGAAATTAGCTCTCAAAAAGCAAGAGGAGGAAACATCTGGTCCTCAAGCAATTGCTCGCCTAGCCGCCACTGCCACCACCACCACCACCACCACGAGTCAAATTACAGATGATCAAAACCCTGCAACTGGAGAATCACAAGAAAACAAGATTGTCTTCACAGAGATGGAAGAGTTTGTCTGGGGTCTCCAGCTGGATGAAGGTATTATTTTTGTGATATGTGTTTTTGCATTACAAATAGAAAGAAAAAGTGATTTTGCTAGGCATTAACTTGAAAAGGGCCTTTGCAAAGAGTGAAATCTAAGTCAAATTGAATTTTCTATAGCGTAATGGCTCACCAATGGGAATAGCTTGTGTATAATTTTTTGAGCTGTTGCAACTGTCTGTTATCTGATCAAAATTGGGGTTATTATTAATATCATTCTTTGGAATACTGTCCTTATTCTGCTTTATGTAACTCCAATTTTGATCTTTCCTGATACATTATATTATGCTCAACATGATTTTGTACTATGATCTTTAGATCAACTGAAAATGTTAGCTCATCTGCTATTACTTTGCTAAATATATTATGGCTGCAGGATTTTCAGATATAGTGTTCTTCAATGTATTGCTTGTATCGGAAAAAGAATTAACATGCTGCTTTTACTCTTTCAGAGGCCCATAAGCCTGATAGTGAAGATGTTTTCATGGATGAGGACGAAGCACCAATAGCTTCTGATCAAGAAAAAAAAGATGAAGCTGGAGGATGGACAGAAGTCAAAGACACTGATAAAGATGAAAACCCTGTTGCTGAGAATATGGAGGATATAGTTCCAGATGAGACCATTCATGAAGTTGCAGTTGGGAAAGGATTATCTGGTGCATTGAAGTTGCTCAAAGAGCGAGGAACACTTAAAGAAAGTATTGAATGGGGTGGCAGAAACATGGACAAGAAAAAGAGTAAACTTGTTGGCATCGTAGACAATGATGTGGCCAATGACAAAGACAAATTTAAGGACATCCGAATTGAGAGAACAGATGAATTTGGACGTATTGTAAGTACTTGATCATCCACTCGCTTCCTAATTACTAGCATTTCTTGGTAGATTTTGCTATTATGGATGAGGTGCAGAGATTAGATGTTTCATTGAGCAAATCCAGTGATTTCGTTAGCATAAAGTGATGTCTTGACTGTTCTCTTTGAATGAATATGATTGTTGTCCTTGCATAAAATAATAAATTAGTTCTGAGAGATCAGTACAAATCTTCAGGTGCTAAATTTGGAATTTAGTTTGAGGTTGTGCTTCTTTGGAAATGTTACTTCTGGGAGTAATTCCTTTTGGAAATTGTAGACAACATGAGAATTAGTTTTCATAAAACTTGGGGTTTTACTTGCTATCATGTGTAATGGAGATATAAATTTGTTTTCGTTTGTTATGGATGTCCAAGTATCCAAGAGCAGGAAAGGTGAAAGACCAACTAGTATTTACCAAGTTAAAATTGCAGTTTGTGTTTGATTAGGTAGTTCATCTTAGGTTGTGTCTTGGTTCCACTATGATCTATTTCCCAAGTGTGAATTTATGTCACTGCCAGTGTGGTGTGCAATGTTGAAAATTTTATTTATTCTAATGGTTTTACATCCTATTTATGGCTTTGGATGATTTCCTTGTTTTTACCAGATGACTCCCAAGGAAGCCTTTAGGATGATTTCTCATAAATTTCATGGAAAGGGGCCTGGCAAAATGAAGCAAGAAAAGCGTATGAAGCAATACCATGAAGAACTGAAGTTGAAGCAAATGAAAAATTCAGATACACCATCACTGTCTGTGGAACGGATGAGGGAAGCCCAGGCACAGTTAAAGACACCCTACCTGGTCCTCAGTGGTCATGTTAAATCAGGGTATGATTTATGTTTACATCTGAAATTTCAAATATTGTTCATCACTAATGATTGTAGAGACTTTCTCTAGGGAATGGACAAGTAGTTTAAAAGAGGAAAGAAGTAAATTACCATGGATATAGTTGTAAATATGCGGAATGAGTACTTTCATATATTTCAATAATATATACAAGATACAAGGACCTATATATGGTAAATAGGTCAAACATACATTTGTATATATATTCCTAAATTAAGGGAAATTATATAGGAAATATACATAATAGGAAAGTAATAGCCCATTTCTACTAACTCTCTCCCCTCCAGTTCGGGCGTAAATATTACATATGCCCAACTTGGATAGCGATATATGAAATGGTCCAGTAGTGACAGCATGAGTCATAATGTTAGCCAACTAATTTGAACTCCTGTTATAAGGAACTTATATTGTACTAGAATCAAGATTATAACTTATATTGTACTAGAATCAAGATTATTTTTAATATAGTTTCTGTCAAGTTTAACATGCTTAGTTCAATCATGTTGTACTTGATTTTTAGCAATCTCAGTGGCTGCCATATTATCACAAAACAACACCATAGGGTTTTTTTGGACCAAAACCAAGTTCCATTAAGAGAGTTTTCAGCCAAGAAAGTTCTGTGATTGCATGATGCATAGCACTATATTTAGCTTCTGCACTAGATAATGAAACCACATTTTGTTTTTTTACTTCTCCAAGTCACCATGTTGCCTCCAACAAACGACAAATATCCGGAAGTAGATTTTCTATCCAATCTACTACCAGCAAAATCAAAGTTTGAATATCCCACAACATCAAGATGTCCGTGTTTCAAGAACAAAACACCTTTACTTGGAGTTGATTTTAAATAAGCCAAAATCCGATTAACAACATTCATGTGATGATCACTTGGATTGTACATAAACTGACTCACAACACTAATTGCATATGCTAAATTCAGCTTAGTGTGAGTTAAATAGATCAATTTCCCCACTATCCTCTGATATCTCTCTTTGTTTGTTGGAATTTGATCAGGATAAATAGAAAGACCATGATTTACCTCAATAGAAGTATGTATAGGTTCACAGGCTGAGTTACCAGTTTCGGCTAGGAGATCCAAAGTATACTTCCTTTGGGAAAGAAACTGTCCTTGCTTAGACCGAGAGACTTCGATGCCTAGAAAGTATTTGAGAAGCCCCAAATCTTTTTTCTCAAATTCGTTGGCCAAATAGCTTCGAAGTTTCTCAATTTCATCTATGTTATTACCTGTTACAATCATATCATCAACATAGACAAAAAATAAGGTAATATCATTATGATCATGTTTATAGAACAAGGTATGATCTGCCAAAGCTTGCTTGAATCCATACTTCATTGCATGGCTCAATCTCTCAAATCATGCCCTTGGTGATTGCTTTAATCCATACAATGTCTTTTTTAGTTTGCATACCTTTCCTTCTTCCAATTTAAATCCTAAGAGTGGATCCATGAACACTTCCTCTATCAGATTACCATGAAGAAAGGCATTCTTCACATCAAACTGTCGTAGAGGCCAGTCTAAATTAACTGTAAGTGACTGTATGACATGAATAATATTCATCTTGGCAACTGGTGCAAAAGTTTTCTGATAATCAATACCATAGGTTTGAGTATAGCCTTTTGCAACCAGCCTAGCCTTGTATTTTTCAACTATCCCATCTGACTTGTATTTGATAGTGAATACCCATTTGCACCCCACGGTCTTCTTTCCTATTAGTAACTCGACCATTTCCCAATTATAATTTTTTTGGAGAGCCATCATTTCATCTACTATTGCATCCTTCCACTTAGGATCTTCAAGGGCTTCCTAAAAATGACTAGGAACATAAACATGTGACAACTAAAGAGCAAATGTTAAGTTAGTCTTAGACAAACGGTGATATGATATGAAGTTAGAGATCGGATAAATAACATTGGAGGCTTTTGAAAATCGAATCTATTAGGTGATTTTCTTTCACGAAGAGGATATCTCCTATTATGATCAAAATTAGAATTGGGATTAGAAATTTCAAGAAATTCAGGAGAATAGGTACATATCTCAGTGTCAGTTTTGGAAGATTCATCTGATGGTATGGTAGTATCATCAAGAGAGGTATTAGAATTAGGAGGCATAACAGTGATATCTTCCTTTCTCCTAGAATATCCTTTCTCAAAAAAACGAGCTAGCCTCTCTGGTCTCTCACCATTAGGTTCGTCATTTAAAACTGAGGTTTCTCTAATTTCCTTAATATTTTATGTACTTGAGACCCATATATTTTTTTCTCCCAACCATAGTTGTTTCTCTTCTTTAGTATCAGTCTCCCCCTGAAGAGGAACCATAGATATATCTCCAGAAAAAAATATGACTCATTTTCACAGAACTGAACATCCATCGACACATAGTAGGTTTCTGTAGGAGGATGAAAACATTTGTACCCTTTTTGTGAATTAGAATAGCCAAGAAATACACATTTGATAGCACGGGGATAAAGTTTATCTCTATGAAGAGAATGAACATGAACATAGCGCACACAACCAAAAACCTTAGGGCAAATATTTAGAGCAGAGGGAATGAAATGAAATCTAGTTAACATCCTTAAAGGGGTTTGAAAATCAAGAATCCTAGCAGGCATTCAATTGATAAGAAAAACAACAGTCATGACAGCTTCAGCTCAGAAACGTTTTAGAATTTGCATAGTAAAACATAAGGCTCGAGCCACTTCAAGGAGGTGGCGATTCTTACATTTTTCTATGTTATTTTGTTGGGGAGTGTAAATACAAGTTGTTTGGTGAAGAATGCCATGTGTCATAAAATCAGCAAAAGATTGATTCACAAACTCACGACCATTGTCGGAATGAAAAACTTTAGTTTTAGTGTTAAATTGCGTGAGAATCATGTTGTAAAACTAAGGAATAACATGTAAAACATCACTCTTAGATTTCATCAAATATACCCAACTGACCCTATTACAATCATCAATAAAAGATACAAAATCTTTATGTCCTGAAGCAGAAGGGGTAGAGAAAGGATTCCACACATCAGTATAAACACATGAAAAATGAATAGTACTTTTATTAAAACTGCTTTGGAAGGAACACGATGGTTTTTAGCATAAATGCATTGTTCACATTTTGAACTAGAAACAGAAATATTAGAAAATAATTTAGGAAACAAACGTTCTAAATAAGAAAAAGATGTCCCAACCGACAATGCCAAAGTATAATTTTCTTTCTATCAGTTGTTTCTTTCTTTGTTTGGAAGCCACGAGTAGGTGCTGCAATATCTTGATGATCCTCCAAATAACAGACCATGACTCTTCCTACCAATGTCAATCGTCATTTTCGTAAGATTGTCCTGAAAAACACAATGAGTAGAGTGAAAATTAACAAAACAATTGATATTCTTTGTTATCTTGTTAATGGAGAGGAGGCTATTTGAAAGCATAGGTGTAAGTAAAACAAATGACGGAAAAATGTTGGAGAAAGAGACATTTCCAGCCCCTATGATTGGCATAGAATTCCCATTAGCAACCTGTACAGACTTAACTGGTGGAGATGTTAGAGAATCAACGATAAAAGAGTTAATAGTCATATGATCAGTAGCCCCTGAATCAATAACTCAAGTATTAGGACAAGTAGAACTAATGGATAAACTAAAATTATCTTCTTGAGAAGATACTCAAGATACATGAAAAGCAGAAGATGGAGATGGAGCGACATCTATGACAATAACATTTTGAGTAGATTTCTTGTATTTTCTCTCAGCTTGCTTGAGTTTATATCATTCCGTATAGCCATGCTTCTTCCAACAAACATCAACTGTGTGTGTATTCTTATAGCAATGGATGCAAAACCGAGATTGAAAAATTGTAGAATCTCCAAGAGAAGAAATATGACTACTCTTATTGGACAACTAGAGCTGAAGTCTCCGAGTGGATTTCTGCACCCATGGTAACTTGTCGTTGTACTTCTCGACAAACCAAGGAATATGCTTCTTTTAATTTCGGTAGTGGAGAAGTAGCTAAAACACGGCTACTAACTTGATCTAAGTTATGATCAAGACCAACAAGAAAGATATAAATCCTGTCTTCTGAAATACGATTTTTATATTTTTCAATATCAGCAGTACGTCATATCGTTTGGCCTTCGGTAATCAAGCTCCATAAAAATTGAGTTCAACTCATTGTAATATTCTACTAGAGGCAATCGTCTTGACTTAATTGGAAAAACTTCACCATCAGTTCATAAATTTGAGAAGAATCAGGTACATCAAGGTAACTTCTCTTTACAACATTCCATACTTCTTTTGCTACGTCATACTGCACAAAGTGTGACATCAGATTATCGCTCATTAAATTAATGAGTCAAGATTTGACAAGTGCATCTTCAACCTCCCATTCATCATCGCTTGAATCATGTTATGCAGGTGCAACCTTTTTCCCATTGATATAGACCATTTTTTTTTCTTCTAGCAATATGCATCTCCAAAATCTTAGACCAGACCCAATAGTTAGAGCCATCTAATTTCATATGAATGGATGAAGAAGCATCTTGAATGGTTGTGGTGGATGTTTTCTTACTGTTAGAATATTCAACGTCAGTTTTGGTAGACATACTGAGGTGCGGCTAGAGTTTTAGGAATGAGGGGCAGCTGTGGCTAAAGTTTTAGGAAGGAGGAGCAGCTGTGGCTAGAGTTTTAGGAAGGAGGAGCAGCTGCGGCTAGAGTTTTAGGAAGGAGGAGTAGATGCGGCTAGAGTTTTTAAGAAAAAAGAGGTGACTGAAATTTTAGAAAAAAGAGGAAAAAATTATACTCCAAAGCTTTGATATCAAGTTGTAAATATACGTAATGATTAATTTCACATATTTCGATGATATATATATAAGATACAAGGATCTATATAATGTAAATAAGTCAAACATACAACTGTATATATATTCCTAAATAAAGGGAAACTATACAAGAAATATACAAAATAGAAAATTATACAGAATAGGATAGAGTCATAGCCCATTCTTATTAACTGATATTAAATGCATTGCTAAATTGACCATCTGATTCTTTGGCTTCATTAATTTGTGAGGGATTTGGATCTATGCAAAATCTCAAGTTCAAAATTTTGGATTCCGTATTCCAGATTCCCTATCCAAATGCTACCTTAGAGAATTCAAGGGTGTGTTTCTTCAGCAAAAATAGATTTCATTTCAAACTGCGTGCAGAATATGTGTTTTCTCGTTGAAATGAAATACTTTTTTTATTTTTTATTTTTTATTTTTTTATGGCTGAACACACTTGGTGTTTTTACTGACTTGTCATGTAGTTATGGTGGGGATAGGCGCTCATCTTTTTGGGCCTCAATTTTTGTTTCCTTTACTATTCATCTGGGGCTTATGATTAATTTATGGCAATAATTTAATCGACTTACTCTAAATGGTTTCTTGTGCTTTAATTGGTCAAATTTCACTTATTGAAGGCAGTTTCATGAAGTTGGGTGAGTACCTGTAAGTTTTTACTCACTTTAAACCTCAGGAAAGCTAAAAATCTTATTTGAAAGAAAGAGGTTATAGTCTTATAGAACCTGTGAAGGTGTGTCAGTATTTTCGCACAATATATTTTCTGCGTCAGGTTGATCAATTTGCTTATCTTTTCATATGTATTACAATTACTGGAACACCAGTGATTTTATATTTGCATTATATTCCATTTGCAGGCAAACAAGTGATCCGAGGAGTGGTTTTGCAAATGTTGAGAAGGACCTTCCAGGGGGCTTAACACCCATGCTTGGTGACAAAAAGGTCAGTCAATTCTTGTATTAGCATGTGAGATCCATTAATGTACTTATATGTGCATGTCATGGTTTTTTCAGAGTTTGCCATTGACTGCTCTTTAAAATTCTAAGAATTTGAAAGCTGTTGAGATGCTATTGTGGGATGAAATAGTGCTTCATGCAAACACCTAAATAGTAAATTTAGGAGTGTTTATGGTTCTTCCATGCTATTTGATAGGTTACTGTTTAATAGGACAAACTTTATATCTAAATTGGATTGAATTGCTCTTTTGAAGACAAATAACAAAAACTAAGCTTCATACCTAACCTCAGATATCACAAAGAAGGTTCCATAGGCACCGTGCCTTGGGTTAGAATTCCCTTGCACAATTTGATAGAATTATGATTGCTTGACCCAAAATGTTACTGCCCTACCAATTCCAGCAATTCATGAAATTACTAAAGTGCCTCTTAACTCCTAAATTTGATGATAAACATCTAAATAATCAACCACAAGCTGGCGATGGACTTGATTAATGTTAATTAAAAACCAAGTAGAAAATATTACCAAACTGAATCTAGGTAAAAAAAAAATATTTGAACTTGTCGGCTGCATCATGGTTTTACTGTGTTGTGTCTTCTGAGTCATTTTGTTAATTCTGATTTTCCATCCAGCGTTTTTTATGGGGGTGCTTTTCACCCTTGTCAAAGGCTTTGCCATTTTTTTGCTGTCCATAGCTGCATTTTCACAAAGTTAATACAACCTTTGTTTCGTGAGAGAGAGATTTAAAATCTTAATATTGAATATTAGTTCCAGAAATGGAACAACTCTGGAAAATTTTGTAGGCTTGTCGATAGTTCCATTTTGGAGGAACATATTCTGATCTTCCTTTCTGCAAACGCCAGGAACTGTGTTCCCAGATCTTATTATCACTATAGCCTATATTGGTTTGCCTACATCTTGTCTGATTTCTCTCTCTGAACCGAGTTTCATTGGAAAGAATTGAAATTAAATTTTGGTGCAAAACAATGTTCTTATCAATGCAAAAGTCAGATTTCTTCAGCAGATCACAATATCACCTACTGATTCTTGTAGTCGCAATGATTTAACTAGAAAACATGTATCTAACATGAAAATGAACTTTTAATGATAATATAGAAGGGGTTGAATTGATAGCTTGAGAGGGAGTTGTGGTGTAGGATTAGTATGAGAATTGTTCCTGCTCTTGTGGAAGTTGCAAATGGTGTAGTGGATGCTGGTGGCTTTTGGTGAATTTCTAATACAAGAAGACTGATGGTACCTCGAACATATACCTTGTCGTATTTGTCATAGTAATCTTGTGATGCATCCAAAAATGAAGAACTTGAGCTGCTAATTTTATCATAATTTTAAAGGTTCATATTGTCAGAATTGTCAAATGTTAAATATAAGCAAAACTTGAGTATTTTTATGTGAAGTCCTGATTAATTAGATTATAAATGGTTGTCTTCTAAGAATATATGTCTTAAGCTTTGTTTTGTTTTGTTTTGTTTTTTCTAATGGTTTATTAGTTTTGTGTCTTTTCCTGTTAAGTGCCTTTGTTTTTGGCTTCTTGCAGAACTGAGAGAATTCTCAAGATTCGTTGTAATGGCTATTATTTTTTATTTTTTTCTGTTCTTTTATTTTTTCCAAGAGATCTTCTTGCACTTACCGTTTCTCCTTCTTTTCATAAATAGAGCCATTGGCTTCTTATCTTTTCCACCATTAACGTTTTTCTTGCTTTACTGTAAGTTGCAACGACTCTCTTTTCCGGCCAGCAAATAGCCACCATTTTTTCTTGAACCTTGAAATATATATTTTTAATTCAATCTGCAAGACATTAGTTGGATTCTCCTTAATCCTAAAATTCAAAACACACCACTGTTCTTGAATCCAATTTGGTTTTATTTTAGGTTTTGTGTTTCTATGTCAAAAGGAATTCGCTTTGGATAAGTGTCATTGAGGTTCATTGCTTCATCTTTGGCCATCTTATTCAGGATGTGTCTAGGTTGGCTTCACTTAACTGTTTATTGGCTGCATGGTTGGGTTTAGAGGCAAGTTTGGTTATCAAGAGACTAAGATTTTCCTTCAATTTATAAAAAACAACCAATCTCCGCCTCTGTCTTGTGCATATGCGTGCACACATTATTTTGTTTGCTTGATTTTGATTTATTTTCTTTTCATTTCGGTATGTTGGTTCTGTACTGTATATTCTCTGTTTTTTCCCATAGTTAATATGCAGATACTCTCTTTCTCCATTGTGTTTTCAGGTGGAGCACTTCTTGGGAATAAAACGCAAGGCTGAGCCTGGGAATACCGGCACGCCAAAGAAGCCTAAAACTTGAAAAGCTCATGGAAATTTTGAACAGGTATACATGTGAGCTTAAAGGAGGAGTTAGGAAAACAATTGCTACTCAACTTATTCAGTATCTTTAAACCCTGAAAGGGCAACAAAATATTGGCCTGGTGATCTGGTGGATATTTACCATCTGCTTGTGGTTTTGGCTGTAAAGAAAGTTTAATAAGAATCGCTGTGGAATTTTGAAACGTGGATTTTTGGGTATTGGGTGGAGAATGTGAATTATAAATTCTTGGAAGATAATTTTGATTTTTATTGTGCTTAGGAGAGTATGTTATCTTGTTTCATCAAAGGAGGCCATTAGAAATCTATGTTAAAATTATGTTTTTATATATTGATAGACCTTTTTGAAATATAATGTTTTACAATGACATAGTGTTGATTTACTGACCAAATGTAGGAAAGGAAATTCAAATTTTCAATGCTCTTCTGAGATTGAAGCTTGCTTACATCTGCAAAGGCACGAAGGAAAGGAGGCATTGTTGTAAAATATCATTTAGATGTAGAAACATAACTTAACATAGTTGTTTTTATTTTATTTAGGTAAACTTACAATTAATTTATTGGATAAAATTACAACTAATATGTTAAATTAAAAAAGTTTGAATATAATTTGCCAAAAGTTTGAATATAATTTACCAATATGAGAATAGAATTTGGATTTTTTTTTTTTTTTTCCAGTCAAAGTTTGTAGGAGAACATGAGAATGGATGTTTCGATAGGTTAATGCTGACTTCCAGGAGAAAAAAAAATAGAGAAGCCTTTTATGTGGGAAACTATAAAACAAGTATAATAAACTAGATGGAAAAACTTGATAAAATTGCATGATTGAATGAAGTTACAACTTGTAAATGCATCAATCATAAAAGAGCGTTGCTAGGCTTCACGGTCATCCGATTATGCTAAATTCAGTTTTTTATTTATTGGCTATCTATATATATATTTTGTTACATGTATAGTCTTAATCTCAAAACTAAAGAATATGAAGAGTTTGGTATTGCTTCTGAAAAAAACTTATTTTGGAAAAAAACTAAGAAAGAAATCTCATCAACTAATAGATAATATCTATTTGCCCTTTGATTTTTATAGATTTAAAATTGAATTTGGACAAAGTTTCAAATATGAATTTTGTGCAAAATTAACTTTTGGACCCATAAAAACTATAAGACAAGTAATTATTGTGCATTGACCTATGAGATTTCTTTCTTATTTTTAGTTCAAATTAGCTTAAGACGGGCAAAAAAAATAAATAAATAAGTTATATTTGCTAAATTATCTCATCACTCATTGGTTTGGTGTATGAGATAAATTTATATACTTAGTGTAAATAAAAATTTTTTTTATGCAAAAACCACGACAGATGAAAGACAACCATGGAGATGATACAAGAACTTAAAAAAGTAGTATACATTAATTCTTTACATTTAACTTTTGTAGGATTAATTATATATTATCATATGGACATGTTAGCAGTAGATTTATGTTTGGATTTAGACTAACAATTAACAATAATGGTTATTGATTTAGATCAATCCTAGGGACACAGCTAGAGCTTCGAGCAAGCTTTGATAAGGAGAAATTCTTGGAGTTTCTCTTCTCACAGCTTCTTTTAGCTATATCTCTCATTGCACAAGTTAATGATAGTTTAGGATCGAGTCTTGTGGTGGTGTTGAATTTCTCACAAAAATCTTTATGAGAGCTCAAAGCTTCTTGCATGGCCATTTTATTTGGACTTTTCTCTAATTTTTCTTTAACAACTTCAGAGCAAAGTCCACAAACCCAATTACCAGAGTAGGAGCCTTTAATTTTGGAGATATAATCTTGAGTGCAATCCTCTTTTAGTCCACAGCATTCACATTCTGCTTGCTCCACTTCAATAATTGTTGAACTATTGGCTTCCAATTCCAAACTTCCATATCTTTCAATTTCATAGGATATATCAGATACCGCCTTTCGAAGCCTTTGCTCACTCTGCATAGATAGAGAGAAACCATTTAGCTCAAAAAAATTAAAGAAATGTACTCAATATCAATGAGTTTTAATTCAGTGAAACTAATCACTAATCAATTTACAAAGCTGTGAAATTATATGTTCAAATCTAATCGAAAACTAAATAAAAAAAAAGAAAATATCTATATAGTAATACCATGAAAATATATTTAATTTGGCTCAATGATACTTCGGTCATCTCCAGAACTAAAAAATTGTAAGTTGATCCCTAATTGAAATCTAATTGACAAAAAGAAAAAGAGTACTGCTTTTTTTTTTTTTTTTAAATGTACTTGTGCTTAGGTTGAGCTTAAAATACCATATATATATATATATATATATATATATACTCAGAACAAAAGGATAGGGTTTTAGTTTGATAGACAATGTTGGGCCTTTCTCTATTCATGTTGAGAAAAGAACTTTACAGGCTAAGGCTAATATATCTTTACAGATAAGAGTTGCTTTTAAATTTTTAATTGCCATTAACATTTAATGAGCAAATTGCACAACTAGCTAGCTAGGTGTTTGCACTGCAATTTGCTACCAGAGAGGGAGTTGATCGATGTAGATGGTAACAGAACTGATCATGCATGTATATAGATTTTAAAAAAAAAAAAGAAAAAAAGTTTATTTAAGATCTTATATTTGATCACTATAAAAATTTATATGTATGTTTTTATCATTTTTTTTTATTTAAATTAGATTTAGACAATAAATTAAGTGTCTGTTTAATTTGAATTTTAGAAGCCAACTGTTAGAGCGTTTGATAAAAAAAATAAATAAATAAAAACCAGTTTTTGGAATTATTAAATAACAAAAACTAGTTTTTGAATCAAAAGCTAGCTTTTGTTAAAATATACCATTAAAATTTAAAATAATTACGAAAATATTTACTACTAAATAATAAATATATACATTATTATTTTGATTTTAAAATTTTTTAATATCTACATGTATTCACATAATTAAATACAATTTAATTAAAATGTGTAGTTATTTTTATTAATATATTTTATGCCTAATATTAAATTATTAATTATATATACTTAAAATTCATCATTATTTTACAAATCAACTATAATTTTAATCGTTGAATTACCAAATATTCTACAATTATTTGCAATCATTAACTGGGAACCGCTGACAGCTTACAGCTGATCACCATCACTAAATCAAACAGGCTCTTGAGTCTAATTTTTTCTAACTCAATTAAATTTAAACTGAAAAATAGGTCTTATCTATAGTGAATATATATATATATTTGATCAATACGATAATAACATGAGCAAATATGAGACATAATAATGATTTTAATTGGTGTCAAAAAAAATAAAGATTTTAATAAATAAATTTGTAAAATAATATTCACATATTAATTGTATATATATAATATGAACAAAATATATCAAGAATGAAGGTGATATGTATAAACAACTTGATGAATTCAACCCTTTAAGGTTAGTGATGACCATGGGTCGGATTTTAACATACATATACTCTATTTGTTTTATATCGAGACAAGATGGGATAGGATGGAACGAATTATTGATAACCACCTAATTTTAAAGAGTAAAAAAAAGTAAATACTTATATAAATATTATATTTTTATAAAAAGTATATAATATATTTACATAAAATATATGTATAAAATTCACCATTATACATATTTTTCTTAACAAATTATGATAATAATATAAATAAACCTATATAAAAATGAATTTTAAACATAAAATACGTAATTATATGAGTTAATATATATATATATATATAGAAAAAGAGCCCAGAACACAACAAAACACCAATTAACTATCGGCAGCTTATGAACACAAAACAAGATTGCCAACTCGTGAAATTTTAGCGATGTGCACTGTGCAGGACAGTCTTATGTACCAATATAAAGGTATGGAATTTTTATCCCTTTTGGCCACTCGTGAGGATTCACGAGTTTCACCAATTCTGCATTGTGAGTTTGATTCGGTGAATGGATTTTGATTCATTGATTGATTTTTATTATTATTATTATTATTATATATCCAATCTTAGCATTATTAATGAATGAATATACAACACCTCAATTGCACACAAAAATGTCTTTGGAGTAGTTTTGTGTGTTTTGCCTAATTAACATCTTCAATAGTTTTATATAAATTTTATTTACAAATTATATATCTAATTATTAATTAATATGTTCTTCTGAGGCTATTTTAAGAATAAGTGTTGAAATTCAAATTTTGTGGAATTATACTTTCAATTTATATATATAAATAAATATTTACTTCTAATTTGTTAGAGTTTTAATATTAAGATTAATAAAGCATAAAAAAATTCTTTATTTTTTTTCAATGATAAAAAAGTGAATTTAGTTTTTGCATAAGTGGGTTGTCTTTCAATAATATTATGATGCAAATAATGATGCACATAAGAGTAAGGATCCAATTTAACTTTTTAGTGGACCTATTCTAAGAGCTAGAATGAAGAAATTCAATGATGCATTGAATAAGATTATTCAAGACTTGTGGAATGATCTTGCTACAATTCAAAAATGTAAGAAAGAGTCAAATATTAAGCTTGAACTTCAAGATAATAATCAAAATTTGGTGATATTAACTCAAGTGCAAGAAGGTTTGAAAATTGTAGTTGAAAGCTGAAAGCCTCTGTGGTGCGCCCTCCCCAGGTGTAGCAGGCTCAACAGAGGCTTAGCACCTCTTTGGTGCGACCTCCCTAGGTGTAGCGGTCTCCACACTGGGTTAGGCGAATTTTGCTATTCAAACAAATTACCTATCTTAAGTTTTTATTTTAAAACACATGTTTAATTAGTTTGTTATATGTTTGGGCTATTTATATTAATTATTATGCCCAAATTTTAATTGGTTTTATTTAAGTTAGAATAAGTTTTATTTAAGTTAGAATAAGTTTTGTTCTATGGCCAAACATTTCAGTTAGGGTTATTAATCCCTAGTTCCCTACAAATTTCGACCACAACACAAGTTGTAGAACAAATTATTCATTCAATAAAATTTGCTTTTTAACCTTAAGAGAGTTTCTCTTGTTTTTTTTTTATTTTTTATTTTTTATTTTTTTATTTTTGCTTGAATCAAGATTCATACAATTAAAACTTACTTTGTGAGTATTAATTCTAAGATTCTCTTTCACAAGTTGATATTGTGTCCATAGATTGGCTAGTTTTTATAGGCGTTTTGTGAAAGACTTTAGCACCATAGTTGCACCTCTCACGAAGGCAATAAAAAATAGTTGTGTTTTTAAGTGGGGAAAAGAACAAAAAGATGTATTTAACTTGTTGAAAGATAAGTTTTGTAAGGTACCTATTCTTACTTTATCGAATTTTGTTAATACTTTTAAAATTGAGTGTGATGCATTAGGTTTAGGCATTGGAGCTGTTCTTAGGCAAGAAAAGAGGCTAATCGTCTACTTTAATGAAAAACTTCATGAAACTTTATTGAACTATCCCACTTATGACAAAGAGCTCTATGCATTAGTGAAATCTTTAGAGAATTGACAATACTACCTTTAGCCTAAAGAATTTGTCATACATACTGATCATCAATTTTTGAGATTCCTAAAAGAACAAGGTAATTTGAACAAGAGACATGTCAAGTGGGTCAAATTCATTGAGACCTTTTCCTATGTGATTAAATACAAGCAAGGTAAGGAAAATGTTGTGGCCGATGCACTTTTAATGAGGTATAGTTTGCTTAATGCTTTAAATGCAAGAATGTTTGGTTTTGAACACATTAAATCTCTTTATGTTGATGATTCTGATTTTTCTAACATTTTTAAAGCATGTGAGAAAGTTGCATATATAAATTTTATAGAATGGATGAGCTTTTGTTTAAGGAAAATAAATTGTGCATACATATTTGTTCTATGAGGGATTTGCTTGTTAAAAAAGCTCATGAGAGTGGTTTGATGGATCACTTTGGTATTGCTAAAACTTTAGATATATTGAATGAACACTTTTATTAGCCTAAAATGAAAAGAGATGTACAAAGAATTTGTGATAGATGTGTTGTGTGCAAGCAAACTAAATCTAAAGTTTTAAATCAAGGTTTGTATACTCCTTTACCTGTTTCTAGTGAACCTTGGACTGATATTTCCATGGATTTTGTTTTTGATTTACCTAGATTAAAAAGGGGGAAAGATTCAATTTTTATAGTCGTTGATAGGTTTTAAAAAATGTCACATTTTATTCCTTGTAATAAAACTGATGATGCGACTAATAGTGTAAATTTATTCTTTAGGGAAGTAGTTCGTTTGCATGGCATTCTAAAAACTATTATTAGTGATAGGGATATCAAGTTCCTTAGTCATTTTTAGAAAGTTTTGCGGAATAAATTGGGTACTAAATTATTGTTTTCTACCACTTGTCATCCACAAAACTGATGGTCAAATTGAAGTTGTCAATAGGACTTTTAGGAACTTTGTTGTGTGCTATTGTCCAAAAGAATTTAAAGAATTTGGATGATTGCATTCCATTTGTTGAATTTACTTATAATAGAGTTGTGCATTCTACTACAGGTTATTCACCATTTGAAATTGTTTATGATTTTAACCCACTAACTCCTTTAGATTTAGTTCATTTACCTTGTGATGAAAAGAGTAGCTTCGATGGAAAAAAGAAGGCAGATTTGATGAAGAAACTTCATGAGGATGTGCGTAAGAACATTGAAAAAAGAAATCAACAAATTGCAAGCTAAGTGAACAAAGGAAGGAGGCGAGTTGTCTTTGAACCTAGTAATTAGGTTTTGGTACATATGCGAAAGGAAAGTTTCTCTTGTTTGGGTAAAAAGAAATTTGGTTTTTTAGCCTTAAAAGAGTTTCTCTTGTTTTTTTATTCTTGCTTGAATCAAGGTTCATACAATCAAAACTAATTATTTTGTGAGTATTAATTCCAAGATTCTCTTTCACAAGTTGATATTGTGTTGCGGATATCATATTCCAAGGTGTTTTATCACGAGTTGGATTTGGGTCGTGGACTTGACAACAAATCTGATTTGGTTTTCCAATGAGTCGCTTCCAAGCGTAAAGGTATTGGGTCTCAAGTTTAATATACTTGGGGTTCGTATCATATTATAAAATATATAAATTTAGTATTATACATACACTATAACAAATAATATAATTAGTAGCAAAACTTTTAGCAATAAGCTAAAAGTTGATATATTACAACAATATGAAAAATTGTTGCTAAAAGTTAATATATAGCAGTAATATGAAAAGTTGTTGCTAAATAATAATATATAAATAAATATTTTTAATGTGTTTTTTTTCCCTTTTTGAGTATTGGAGGAAATAAATTATGCATTAGTGAGACTTGAAACTTATATATGTCAAATTTTTATATGTTAGACAATTGTAAATTATATAAATTTTGTGTAAAAAATATTGTCATTGATCAATCTAATATTAAGATGATGAGGTGGATTCTTCTTAGATGTGGATTTTGGACCTGTAAGATGAACAAAAAGGATTAGGGGGCCAAGCTTTGTGTTTGGTAAAGGCTCTCCGATGCTTAAGTTAGCTTATGAAGTTTAAAAGGTTTTAAGGTAGAATATGAGCTTACTTGTAACCTGAATGTATTTGAGTAAGAAGAAGGATATGAGAAGCTATAGAATGAGCTACTTGAAAATGGTGACTTGTTCCCTCTTTTATACTCACTTGAGTTCACTATTTGAGATTGTGTGCATGACATCCTAGAGGTAATTATGTAGTAGCTTGACTTGATGGGATAGGTGCTCTTCATACTTTCAACCTTTTTGGCTCCATACTTGTATATGGTCACTGTTAAGAGGGAGGCATCGCATGTTACAGGGTGAGGGACGCTGCACTGGGCACACCTTATCCACCTTATCATCATAGTGAGACTTGAAACTTATATATGTCAAATTTTTATATGTTAGACAATTATAAATTATATAAATTTTGTATAAAAAATATTGTCATTGATCAATCTAATATTAAGATGAGGTGGATTCTTCTTAGATGTGGATTTTAGGTCTGTAAGATGAACAAAGAGCATTAGGGGGCCAAGCTTTGTGTTTGGTAAAGGCTCTCTGATACTTAAGTTAACTTATGAAGTTTAAAAGGTTTTAAGGTAGAATATGAGCTTACTTGTAACCTGAATGTATTTGAGTAAGAAGAAGGAGATGAGAAGCTGTAAAATGAGCTACCTGAAAATGGTGATTTGTTCCCTCTTTTATACTCACTTGAGTTCACTATTTGACATTGTGTGCATAACATCGTAGAGGTAATTATGTAGTAGCTTGACTTGATGGGATAGGTGCTCTTCATACTTTCAACCTTTCTGACTCCATACATGTATATGGTCACTGTAAGAAGGATGGCATCGCATGTTACAGGGTGAGGGACGTTGCACTGGGCACACCTTATTCGGACTCACTTCGCCTTTGACTTCTTTCATTCCAATTCCAGGTAAACATACTGAATGAAGTATCAACGTTCGATATATGACAATTGTTACAGTGTCTGACTTAGTAACTCGTTGATGAGTTGAATCCGTGAGTCAAGAAAGGAAATGTATCTTTAGTCTAATGTGTGAATGGGCGAGCAGTTGCTACTCTGTCTTTACGAGGATGACCCTCAGAGGCGAAAATGAATTGCCAAAGATGAGGCCAAAGCCTCGTTTAGATTGACCTTGGGCTTCTGTGATCTGTGGCCTCTCCTAGATGCGAGTAGGGTGATTCGTTAACTGGGACTTTTCAATAAGCCTGGTAATTATAGTTCTTTAGATGGATTTGGTCGTTGTTAAGCTTAATTAGGATTTAAATGTTTTTATTCCATATTAGTCATTATTAATAATCTTTTAGCAGCAAGCTATTTTTGGCTAAAAAAAAATTTATCGTATCAACTTTTTAGCAACATGGTACGACAACTTATTTTTATTATTATAAGTTTATAGCAATAATTTATGAACTTTTAGTAGCAAAAATGATTGCTGCCAATTCTAATTTTTTTTAGTAATAAAAATTAGCTCATTATATCATCAATATATATATATATAATCATACCATATAATGTATTGACAAAATAAATGGATAAATAACAGTGAAAAGAAAAAAGACGAAATAGAAAGAGATGTGGGTGCATGAAAATCATGGGAAGAGAAAATATATATATATATATGTAGGATGGTCCAGTGTCCATACCTCCAAAAACGTAAAGCAAAATAGAGACTGTTGATAGAAAGATTGAATTTTCTCGTGATAATGAAAGCCATTGCCCATTGTTTCTAAATATATATGGTGAATGGTTTTGCCACTCAGCAAATTGCAAATTTTAAATTTTAAGATGTTTCAAGTTCAAATGTCATTCAAAATGGTATAAGATTTATGCACGATGAAGAACTATTTATTTTGTATTATATAACATGTAGCATTAAAATATGTTTTTATATAATGTGACAATTATTAATTAGCATTATTATTTTAGTACCACACCGACAGTTTAGACTAAAGTTTCAATATATATTATATATTGTCTTTTTTTAATCATTGAGTGTTTATTTCATAATATATAATTAAAAAGTTAGAAGTTTGCATTCCTTTTATAATTATAATTTCATTTCCTCTCTCATCATTTCAATAAAAAAATAACTATTTATCCTTTTTGTAGTTTATTATTAATTTTCCAATTTCAAACACAACCAAATAAATATTTTTTCCATCGCTTCCCCTCTCACCTCCCTTTAAAAAAATTTCTTATCTTTTATCCTTGCATAGTTAAGGTTGGAATTGGAAAGAGAGGAAGAGATCTTAAATTTTCCATTAAAACTATACATTTTCTTTTTCGGCGAGGATAAATATATTTTAATAATTTTATAGTTTAGAATAACTAATGTGTCTAATGAGTTGAAATAACATTATAAGCTACACAACATAGGATAACTTTCCCCTTTAATATTTCTCACTAAAGTGGTAATAACTTTTATGATTTGAAAGACTCGAATATGAGATATCCCACCTTTCACCCTCTTAAAAGATATAAAAAGATTACACCTAATTGGCACTAATGTGTTTCTTCAATACATAATAATAACAATAATATATTTTTGCTAAAACTGTCATTTTAGACCTATTAAATCAATTTAACAAAATATAAAGATCAAAATATTAACTATAATTTTATTTTAAGATTTATTTGGATATTCTTAAGTATTATAAATTAATGATTGAATATTTAAATTTTTATTTTAATATAAAAAATTAATCTGATTTTAAATCCAAAAAACTCGACCATTTCAATTTTCAAGTGATTGAGTATCAAAGTGGGCCCTCAAGGTAATTTTATTGGTTTTCCCCAAAAAAGCCCAACTAGGCAAGAGTTGTCCCCGAAGAAATTAAGAAACAAGGGTTCAGCTCAGCTGAGGTTGAATATTAGGCCCGACCCACACATTAAAGACTGTCATCTATAAACGACTCGTCGTTTTGACTAGCTACTTGTAATCTGTTTTTCTCTGCTTCACTCCAAAGCTCTCATCCGGATCCCACCTTACCTATTGATTTTTATTATTTTTAGATTGAAGAAACTAAGGAAACCCTTTTGCCCCTTAAGGTTTGGGAATCAATTTGTATCTGCAAATCATGTTTGTATCTTAATTAAATTAATTAATCAACCAGACAATTTAATTTTTCCCTCATAATGATGAGTTTGGAAGTTTGCCATTTGAATTTAAGTTCTAAAACTACCAAATATTAGTGAAAAAGGGAATGAAGTTATGAGAGGTGGATTAATTAACATTATTTTTTTTTTGTGTTATCCAAATTAATTGCATATTATATATCAACTCCATTTCATTCCTCTAAATTAAATTCATACTTATACTACATTGATATATATATATAGTCTTCATTTCATAAATTTGTTTTCTTTTGTATATCATATGAATTAACTTGTGTATTTACATAAGGAAAATTTGTTATGGTAAATTAAACCATTTCAACTAACAAATAATAATAAATCGTATAAACATCAAATTAATGAAATTAAACAAGCTAATTTATTCGGATGATAAGGTCAAATTACAAACTTGATAATTTAGTTAAAGCAATTGTTGCGAAGCAAATAATTAATACTAGTAATTAAAACATATCATCATATATATAAACATCAACAAAAGATTTCAACTAACATATATTAATTAATTAGCCACTCTCCTGTCACTAATCTAGCTCCTTTGTTAATGCAGGAATACAACTAGAACTCCTAGCAATGCCACCCTTCCTTTGACTACTACTACTGCTGCTGCTGCCTCTATCTCTAGGGCTAATGGACTTGGCTCTAATACTAGTACTTGAACTCTTCTTTAAAATCTCTCTCATGGCTTCAGCTTGATATAATATAGGATTTACCCTAAAAAATCTATTAAACTTTACACAAGCACTCATATGTTCATTTAGTGCTTCTTCTTCTTTTCCTCCATTTTTTTTCATTTCTTGTTGGACAGCTTCCGCGCATAATCCACAAATAAATTTCTCTAAGAACTTGTCACGAACACGTTTTATATACTTAGGAGTGCACTCCTCCGACATGCCACAACACTCGCACTTTGCATCCTCTACCTCCGATATAGGAGGAAAATCTAGTTTTGATTCAGTAGCACTAACGGGAGGTAATTCTTTACTCAATTCGAAAGAAATATCAGAAATTGTTCTTTGAAGACCTTCCATTGAAAGTCTACTAGGCTTTTTCACATTAGTGTTATCTCTCTTAGAGTAGGAGTCAACAAGGTTTTCTCCATTGGGTGCCATGAAGAGGAATCAAAGAAAAAAGGAAAATTAATAAGTAATTTTGAGAGAGTTTAGGAATTTGAATAATGTTTCTTGATGGGAGAAAGTTTCAATGAGAGACTTATTGTATTTATTATATATATATATATATAGTATATGCACTTTAGGAACTATTGCTCAGCAACCACAAATTAAAGAAAGACAGATTCTTGAAACACCTGGACTTCTCATGAAAATTATATTGCCATTGTTAATTATGTGGAAGATATATATAACATCCTCTTTCTTTTTCTTTTTATATATCAGCCTGTGAACTTATTAATTATTGTCATCAATTAATAAATACCATACTTTTCTTAATTAATTAGTTAATATAATTTACAAGTAAAGAATGCAATAAAAGCTAAATAATTATATGGACACATTCTCAATTCAATATATATATATGGATAATTCATTTATAGGTTTAATTTAGCTGTAAGTGTATTTATAAATTTAAATAAGATAGACCAAAACACATGAATTTGTAATAATAAATTTATTACATAATTAGCCATCCAATCTGGGGGGGAGGAAGAATAATCATTAATTTAATTGTATTTTAGCTTAAACAGCACTTAAAGATTAAACTAAAGATTTCCAATGTCACGGGAAACCATGAGAGAGAGAGAGAGTGTGTGTGTGTTATCCTTAGAGACTAGAGAGATCATATAAAGGCCAAAGGGTAGCCTAATTAAAAGTATAAAGAAATCACAGGCGTCTTGGAGAGAACAAGGAAAAAGTTGTTTTCTTGCTATCTTCTTCACAGCAGAGAAAAAAAAAAAAGGCTTTTTGTTTATGTGGAAACTGTTTAAACGGAAAAGTAATATTTTTTTTTTTAAAGAGAGAATATATTAATTGGTTTTGCATGAAAAAAGTAATTGCGGATTTCATACTTAATATTTTCTCTATTCTATTCCTTCTTTCTTTTTCGTGATAGATAATAATTTTTTCTCAAAGTGAATAATTAAACTTTAAATGAGTATTTAAACTTTAAATGCTAAGAATATATAAAAGTTATTTTAATAAAAAATTTTAAAAATTCAATAATTTAACGTGTTCAATAAAAATTTTAAATCAAACATTTAAATTATCATTTGAAATAATTTTTAACTTAATTAAAATTTTTAAATTTGAATCATTTTATGTTATCAAATCATTTTAAAACTAATAAATGTTGAAAATATTAAATTAAATAATAAGTTGTGTAATCAAATGCTCTCTTATATTTAATTAAATTCAATCTTTTTCAAAAGTAATAAGATATTAATTTTCATATTATAAAAACTATTTTAAAATAATAATTTTTTTGTTATTTTAATATTATTAAGTTTAAAAAAGATTAAAACAAAATCCTCCTTCACTATCAACCCTAACCCTTACGTCCAAACTCTAATGCTAAACCATCATATTCAGCAATTGAGATTGCATTTGATAGTTTTTTTTTTTTTATTATTTTTTATTTATTATTATACAATTCAATAATGATGATGATGATGATAAAGCCAAAAAAAAATAATAATAAACCATCCAATTTCAAGCCAAACAATAATTTAAATTAAAGCATTCATGATGAACAAAAAATGACAAATTTTTATGGTTTTACTCTTAATTATTTTTTTAAAAAATATATTTTTACTATAATATTAAAATCCCTGTAAATAAATTAAATTTTCAACTGAGTTTATCCAGCACCTACCACTTAAATTTTACCTACGAACCAGTATTTTACTATTTTGTGTGGTGTAAATAAATAAAAACGAAGATAAAAAGAGGAGCTCTTTGGGGCCGGTTTTACTTGGGTTGGCCCATTTCTGCCACTACCTTTGAACCTAAAACCCAAATTTATTTTTTTCTCTGATAGCCCATTTTCAAAACTTTTCCTTAATGATGTTTTTTATTAATTAGACTTTTTCCAAAAATAAAAAGGTAAATTTTACACATTTAATAAAAATATTGCATTGCCAATTAGATGTGATCTGATTGGTCTTCTCATTCTGTTTAAAAGTATGAGAAGTGAAAGATCTCAGGTTCTACTATCTCAAATCATAAAAGAGTTGTCATCAATTTGATATCTCTATAATATTAATTATGTGTCCCTTCTCTAATATTAAAAAAAATAATAAAAATATTGCAATATCACACACCACAAACATTTGATAAATTTTCTCACACTTAAATCAAAATGAAATCATAAAACATAAATATGTTACCAATTTTAGATTATAGTATATGAGATTTG
>CATKHJ010352070.1:0-18567 GCA_949750685.1 Vernicia montana | reverse complement strand
AAAGATTAAATAAATTACTATACCAAACAAAATTATAATAAATTAATAAAAATATAAATTATTAACACAAAATATAAATATATTTTTTAAAAGAATATAAATATAAATATAAATGAAATACAAAAAGAAAATTTTTTTGAGTAAATAAAATTCTAAAATTATAAAATATAGCTGTCAATAAAAAAGGTGGGGACCAATTGTGAGTGTAAAAAAAAAAAAAAAAAAAACTCAACTAAACTAAAATTATGTGTGTGTGTGTGTATGCGGGGCCTTGTTCCACCATACATGGTGGAACTAGGTCCATAATATAACAATTCGTAGAAATGCATAGTCCACGGCACCGTAAAATCAGGGAAGTAAAAATAAAAAATAAATTTTTTTTTAGGGAAAAAATAAAATAGATTGTAATTGTAAGCTGTAATTCGGCATCTTGTTTTGAAGATATTCTCGTCCTTCTCTGTCGTAACGTAACTTAACTAATGTCTACTCTCTCTTTTTTGTTTTCTTTTAACGTTGTCTGTAATATCATTTTACACCCTCTTAATTTCTATTATTTGCCTTTTCCTCCTCCCGTTAATTTCTCTAAGTTGTAGTAATTAACAATTATGACACGGACACCATCATGTCACTTGTTTAAAACAAAATGACACCATCTTGCCGACATGCAAAAAAATCTAATTTAGTTGATGGATCTTTCATACTGACTCTAGTCAAACATCAAAAATCAAATTTTGATAATTAGAAATTTTAAAATATTTTAATTGTAATTTAAATTTTTTTTTATAAAAATTTAAAAATATTTATTTTACATATTTTTTCTTTGTCAAAAATTTAAAATATCAACAATTGATTTTCAATCGATTATCTAAATATATTTGCAGTATAAGCAAATGAAAATATAGAATGCTACTAATGTAAATATGGTATCAATTATAGATTCTAATAAATATCTTTTATTTAAAAAAAATATTAATTAATTATTTAAATGGGAAAGTTGAAACTCAACTTCTTCCCAAAAAAAAAAAAAAAAATTGTAACCTAATGAGTAAAATACTTCCAATAGTGGACACCATTGTCAATTCATAAAAAATTAGGGACAGGAATGAAATTTAGCTAAAGTTCATAGGATGCCTCTGACATTTATCAAAATTTGCTTACAGTGCAATCAACACCCAAAACTCACAGAACACTAATCCCAAAAGCGAAAAAACATTAATTTTTTTTTTTTTTTAATTTAAAAAAAAAAATTTCACATTTCCATCAACAAGAAAACACATAACAAAAGCAAAGAACCGTCTCTCTCTCTCTCTCTCTCTCGAAGGTCAAAACCACCACACCAAACACCATCCAAAATCCAATATCTCGCCGGAGCTTTTTTTAATTTCTCTTCATCGGTACTCAACTCTGTATGCTATTACCGATCGCTGTGGCTACACTTCCTTTTCCCCGGTAACTTCCCGGTGGCCTGTATTTTTTGGCTGAATAATTTCGGATAGTTTTTTGATTTATTATGAAGAATAACAGTAAGGGAAATAATAATAGTAAGAGTAACAGCAATGGCTTTATCCCAAATTCTTTGAAATTTATTTCTTCTTGCATTAAAACCGCCTCTTCCGGTGTCCGGTCCGCCAGCGCCTCCGTTTCCGCTTCTATCTCCGGTGATAACCAAGACCACAAAGACCAGGTTCCTTTACTCTTTTTATTTATCAAGTATTTATAAATACGTTCTTAGTTTATCCAGCTATTTTTCGAAAATTTATTATTACCGTGTTGGATTGGCTTGGTTACTTTTAGAAATGGGAAATTTGGACTTTTGTGATTTTAATTTCACGAACTTTAGATGTGAAATCTGTTTGGTTGCTGAAAAAGCTGAAGCAAAACAAAAATGCAGAATAAAATGTACGTTTGACTAAGGTGGCGTTTGATAACAGAGCACTTAAAATTACAATTTTCAACACTTAATTATTTTAATGTGTTTGGTAATGCACATCTGAATACAATAAGTGAATTCAACACTTGAAATTTAGGATTCATTTTCAGTTTTACTAAACATCACCTAAATGAAATAGATGATGACTGCTTATTTCAGTTCCGTTTTTAGTTATACTGTAAAGTTGAGTGATTAAACTTTTTTCATTTTCTTCAATTTTGCTTCGTTTTATTGGGGAAAAAAACTATATTCAATTTCGCCTTTTCAAAATTGTTTGGGCCTTTTAAAATTAGTCAAGGTTCCTGATGAATTCATTGTATGATAAAGGTTTAATATTTGACCATAAGATAGTTTAATTTTGGGATTAAGAGATGGAAGAACTCAAACTATATAATTTCTCATGAAATTAATTGATCAATTGCTCACCATCAGTATACTGTAGGCCTTAATGTTCTGTGCATAATTGGAAACCAAATGTCTGTTTTTGGTGTAAATGGAAGTGCATAGGACTCATGATCCCTCATTTTGTTCTTTTTAATTTGCAAGAATCCAAAATTTTCTACATACTATTTGTGAACCAAAAATATTCATGGAAGTTAGGTTTTTCTTTTTTTCTCAATTTAATCGTCTATTTGATGCTGTCCAGTTCAGATGAATCTAATGGAGGTTCAACCTTTGTTTAAAAGTTTTTGAATGATTGTTGACTCAGTATTAAAGATTCATTTCTAGAGGCTGAAGAATAGTGTAAGAGGAGATACGAAGCATAGGATTTAGCATAGTCTAGGGACATTTTATTACCTTTTGTGCAAGTTGACTGTACTGTCATTTGATGAATATCTAAATCAATTAGAACCCTTTTAAGGTCAAAATTTTATTTAAATACCTTTGTTCCTATTTGTGTATGAAGCACATCAATTATTATCTTGTGTCTAGGAGTTTGATATGAAGTTTTATGGCCAAACAGGTACTTTGGGCTTCCTTTGACAGACTAGAGCTTGGTCCATCTTCCTTCAAACATGTTCTCCTACTTGGGTACTCCAATGGCTTTCAAGTCATTGATGTTGACAATGCCTCTAATGTCACTGAACTCGTTTCAAAGCGTGATGTTCCAGTTACGTTTTTACAGATGCAGCCCCTCCCTGCAAAATCTGAGGGCTGTGAAGGATTCAGAGCATCACATCCTTTGCTCTTGGTTGTTACGTGTGGTGAATCCAAAAGCTCAGGCCCAATGCTTAGTGGGAAAGATGGGTTGGTCAGAGATGGATATAGCGAGCCTCAAATGGGAAACCTTTCCATTTCTCCTACAACCGTGTGGTTTTACTCTCTAAGATCTCATAATTATGTTCATGTTCTGAGATTTCGTTCGACAGTGTATATGGTTAGATGCAGTCCACATATCGTGGCTGTGGGCCTTTCAACTCAAGTAAGGATAAACTTATTTTTTATGTTTCCCAAGTAACATCTAATACAATTGTGTATGAGGTTAGTTTCCACTAGTTACTTTGAAAACCATAAGAATCAGACTTAGGATGATTGCAGGACTGATGCCACTTAATCAAGACATTTGTTGCTGGAAGCTTTTTGCTGTCTAAATTGATGATTATGTTAGTTTAATTTGGCTAAATTAGTAATTGAACCTAACAAATTTTAACTCGGCTAATGCCTTTTTTCATATTATGCTGGCAGATATACTGCTTTGATGCTCTGACTCTCGAGAACAAATTCAGTGTCCTCACTTACCCTGTCCCTCAGTTCGGAGGCCAAGGAATTGGTGGGGTTAATATTGGATATGGTCCAATGGCTGTTGGTCCCAGGTGGTTAGCATATGCTTCTGACAATCCACTGGTGTCTAATACGGGCCGTTTAAGTCCACAAAGCCTCACTCCTCCTCTGGGTGTCAGTCCATCAACTTCACCAGGCAGTGGGACTTTGATGGCTCGTTATGCCATGGAATCCAGTAAGCAGATAGCTTCTGGGTTAATAAATTTGGGAGACATGGGTTACAAGACTCTGTCTAGATATTGTCAAGAACTTATCCCTGATGGTTCTAGTTCTCCTGTATATTCAAATTCAAGTTGGAAAGTCAGTCGGGGTGCAGCACATTCTGCAGAAACAGATAATGCTGGAATGGTTAGTTCAAATTTTAAATGAAGCATAAAAGTTTATGTGATCTGGAAAAGAAATTTAATTGCTTTTATCTTGGCTTATGTGTTTCATTTTTCCTGTGGATTATGCATTTAAGTTCAAGTTCCCTGGAGAAGGATCTTCTGAGAGTTCTAATATAGCTCAATAATTTTTAGTCATACCAAGTACTAGAGGGATGTGGTGGTGTTCTAATACTACCATTATATGGAATCATGCATGACCTGATAGTACTTAGTAATCACTCGTGTCAAGAATTTTCTCTCTTATTCAAGTGGCATATTGCAGGTTGTTGTGAAAGATTTTGTTTCCAGAGCTGTGGTATCACAATTTAGGGCTCATACTAGTCCGATTTCTGCTCTTTGTTTTGATCCAAGTGGTACTCTTTTGGTTACTGCCTCAATTCATGGGAACAACATAAATATTTTTCGGATCATGCCATCCTCATCTCAAAGTGGATCAGGCACTAAGAGTTATGATTGGAGCTCTTCCCATGTGCACCTTTATAAGCTCCATCGCGGCATTACTTCTGCTGTATGTTTCAGCTTCCTTTGTTTTTCAGACTTTGTTTTTTTTTTTTTTTTTTTTGTATGTTCATGGAGATTTTTTTTTAATTTTTGTTTATTATACAGGTGATACAAGACATTTGCTTTAGTCATTATAGTCAGTGGATAGCCATTGTTTCATCCCGGGGAACTTGCCATATTTTTGTGCTTTCCCCTTTTGGTGGTGAGAATGTTCTTCAAATTCACAATTCACATGTAGATGGGCCTAGCCTTTTGCCAGTTTTATCTCTACCATGGTGGTCTGCTCCATCATTCATGGTAAACCAGCAGTCTTTTTCTGCACCACCACCACCACCTGTTACCCTGTCAGTGGTGAGCAGAATAAAGAATAATAACTCTGGCTGGCTCAACACAGTTAGCAATGCTGCATCTTCTGCAGCAGGAAAGAACTCAGTTCCATCTGGTGCTATTGCTGCAGTTTTCCATAGCTGTGTACCTCGAGATTTGCAGCCTGCTCACTTGAAAAACATTAATGCTTTGGACCACTTATTGGTTTATACTCCTTGTGGTCATCTAGTTCAATATAAATTGGTGTCAGCAATAGGGGGAGAGTCCAGTGAAGTTGCTTCGAGAATTGGACAAGGTTCTTCAGTGCAGGTACAAGATGAGGAATTGCGAGTGAATGTTGAATCTGTCCAGTGGTGGGATGTTTGCCGAAGAGCAGATTGGCCAACTAGAGAGGAATGTATTTCTGGAATTACTCTAGGCAGACTGAAAACTACAGATCTGCCCATGGAAACTTCTGATTGTGAAGATAATGAAGAGCACATGGAATTGTTAAAGTCCCATGATCCATCCCATTTGTATCTTTCCAATGCAGAGCTGCAGATGTGTTCATGGAGGATCCCGCTTTGGCAGAAATCTAAGGTATTGGTCATCATTTAATTGCTAGATATTTGAGCTTGTCATTTTTAAACTTGCTTATATTTGATTCATTTTTTGTTCAGGTGTATTTCTACATGATCAGTCATCTTGAGGCCACAGAACAGAATGTCATTCAAGATCATGCATGCGGAGAGATTGAAGTAGAGAAGGTTCCAGTTCAAGAGGTTGAAATTAAGCGGAAGGATTTATTACCTGTTTTTGACCATTTTCACAGGACTCCCCCTAATTGGAGTGACAGGTACATTCACATGTTTTCTGCATTTTGATAACCATGTAATAGCTATTACTAGAGGTTGCTTTAGTCATTAATTATAGTGATAATGTTTTTTTTTGTCATTCTGTCAATGCATTGATAGAATTAAGTGTGAAGTGGTCTGTGCTCCTCTGGTATGCCTCTTAGTCAGAGCTTTGCAAACTCCTTTTAAGTAGTAGTGATTTTGGCCTTTTATTTTTGCTACAACTTCACATAATTTTCCCCTCCAATCTTCCTTTGATCAGGAATATCATATTGAACTTTTTTTATAAATATAAATTGCTTATGTCTCTACTGGAAGCATGAAATTCTGTTGTTCAAAATTTTAAGTTGTAAGTTGTTAAGATTTGAAGTTGTCATTAATGTTATTATGCATAGAATCTTATATACTGTCAAAATCCAATTTACTTGGCGTCTATGCAACATTCTGTGAATACAAGGCATTGACTTGAACAAATTTATGTTGATTCTATAATTATGCTTTTAGTGCTAGCTAAGAGTTTCAGTTTTTCCATAGTGTTTGTCCTAGAATTCTCTCATTTAAGTGTAGGCAGGAATAAAAAGATTCAATTAGCTGCACTTCATTATGAATTGGGTTCAGAGTATGGTTATGAATAGCAGATATACTGGTACAGCTTAGGTGTTGGTGGACATATGTTTAAGCAGTTTTGAAGTTAAAAATTAAACCCTTAAGGGCATTAACAATGCCAACTAGGAAGTGGTTTATGCACATCAGAATTAATTGGTTTTGGGATTCTAACATTTTAGAGATTGAAAAAAGGGCTATTAATTAATTGATTATTCTCAAGATATCAGGCCACTTCAGCTTACAGTTTCTATGCTGGTAGACTGACAACAATTATTTACCTTGCTCACATAAAGGTTCTTGTTTGAGGAAGAGGGAAGAGAACACATAAAAAGCTTGTTTCTGCTGAATAATTATTTAACAGAATGTGCCCGACGACTGACAACCCCTTCATAATGCTCCCTGCTGGATCTTATATCTTATGTTGGAATTTTTGTCAATTATTTTTTGCATTTAGTAATTTGTCTGCTTGTGGAGATCCTATGAAATGATAAATGCTGTCACTTTCTGTGTTTTCTCTGATATGGGCCTTTATGTTTCCATTCATCTTCCCTTTGAGTGCATCAAAGTGGCTAGATTTCTTGAATGTTCTGTTCTCAATATTGATATGGGATTTTAGGAAAATAATTTCAGCCATGCCTTTTGGAGTTGGTTTACTCATCTAAAATCTATATTCTATAACATAAAAGTTCAGTGTATCAATTTCCTCATCTTATAGAAAAGATTGATGTTTCTTGGACTTGTGTTTTGACCAAGTACATCATGCATGGCATCTGAAGAAAAAATTGTGCTGGTTGGTGTTTAAAGGGGATAAAGGGGGAATTGATAGATAGCATGCAATATCCACTAAATGACAAAATATTCTTTCATATTCCATTCAGCAATGATCTTCATTTGTTGTTTTCTACAGGGGTCTTAGTGGTGAAAGATACTCAACTTCGTCAACTGGTTCTCATGAAGTTAAAGAGTCAGAAGATGCTGTTATTTCACACTCTAAGTTGGTCTCAACTGGCTTGGTTGCAAGCTCTAATGGGGGTATGGTAATTGCTGCAATTCTGAATGTTTGATTGTTGTAAAAAAATGATGTGGCTTATTTTTATTCTTGGCATTTTCACCAGGATCAGCAGCAAAATTTTATCCACTTATTCTCAAATCTGATAATGCTACTGTTGGTGAAGGAGGGATTTCTGTTTCTGCATCACCTATTCCATATAAAAGTTCTATTAACAAAGATAGTGGTTCAGTTGCTTTCAAACAATCCCAAATGGGCACTTCCCCTGAGGATAGTAATTCTATGGATAGTAATGTAACATCTTTAACAAATGGCTCGCTTTCTGCTGGAAGAACAATTGCAAAAGAAGTTCAGTCGTCAAATAGTGGTGTTACCAGTGAAGCTTCAAACACAAGTTCAAATCGTTCTGACTCGAGTATGAACATTATAGATGAGGGGCCAACAAATGATTCTTTGGATTTTGAGCAGTTTTTTCAAGAGGGTTACTGTAATGTATCAGCCTTAACCAAGTGTCATGAATCAACAGAAGTTAGTTTTGGGGACAACAACAGTGGTCCTTGTGATCTAGAAAAATCTGAAGAAGATGGTGACAATGATGACATGCTTGGAGGTGTTTTTGCTTTCTCTGAAGAAGGTAGGATACTGAAAGTATCATCTGTATATTTTTATACTATCTCATGGAAGTATCAAAAGAAACTTTAGATGCTGATGGTCCCTGTCATTGTTGAAATTTCTGTCTATATATTATATTGCACATTCAGAGAAGGGCCCCCATCAATAACATTTATACAAGAAAAATTGATAGACGGCAATTTAAGTAAATTGAATTTGCTTAGACTGAGATGTAGGTTTGATTTAGGATTATTGGCTCTTTTTAAATTAGATTAAACAAGTAGTTGTGCCATTGCGATTATCATAACTCTATTTATATGAGCAAATCTTAGAGAAGGGTCAATCTAGTTGTAGTCTGTTTATCATATTTTATCGCTTGATTTGTGTGTACTAACTATACTAGGGATCTTTCTTCTTTGAATTATATTTTTGTTGTTGATAACGTTTAATTCAGTTAACTATATTGCAAAGACTTAGAATGATTGATTAAACTTTATTCTTTGTTCATTCCAATCTGTTGAAATGCTTTCAGGTTGATGTGTCTTCCTTTTCAAGTTCTGCTGAATTAATTGCACCTTCCAGATCATTTAATTTATCGTGCAAAGGTTGGTCAAAGGTCAGCCTATTGGAGGGTTAGATACTAATTGATAAAAGTTGCAGGTAATATCCTCTCAACATTGAGAATGTTACTGAGATTAATTCAAGATTTGCCAGTGCAAATGGCTGGCTTCTCCTCTTCTAATTCTCATGTACATGCTGTAAATTGATATTCATAATACAAATGATTTGTGTGGAAAGGTTCATTCCGTGCTTTGTATTCATTCTTCAAAGGAAAAAAAATAGAAATTAAAAAAAAAAAAAAAATGAAAGATCTTATTGTTCGTACACATTTCATTCTTTTGACTGTCCAGGTATTTGTAAAGATGCATGAAACTTTAAACACCTGTCAGGGCATGGGACTTACATTGCATGTGAAGAGTACTGTATCATGAGTTTCTAGCTAGTGGTTAAGCCATTTTTGGCCACAAATGTTGAGAATAATTGTTGTCTGAATTCTTGAGGGTCCATCTGGTATTGAATACTAGCATGCATTTGGAATAATATTCTCTCTCAGGCAAAAGAATTTAGCAGGATTATACTTGTCTATTAATGTAGTGTAACCCTACATTAAGTATAATGAATGGGGCTAAAATTCCAACTAGTTGGAATTAAAGATTTAATCAAGTCTTGCCGAAGCCCTTGAATTATCATTATTGTCTTTAGATTTAGATTTAGATATATATGGATTAAAAAAATATTATAGCAAATGTTATTTCTGTTTAAGTTTCTTTTCTTGTTCTTGTTTTTTTTTTTCTTTTAATGATAGAATGAATTGCTTCTGTATTTTTTTATCTTGTTCTAAACCAATTATTGACTATGATAAGGATGGGTCTTTAAGTCATAACATATACTACACGTTCTTATTGATGTTTATCACATAACCAAACAAACCCATAAAGAAAGAAAAAAACAGAATGGAGAAAGAAAGAGAGGTAAAGAGGGAAAATAAGACGAAATTATATAGTGTGGGTATAGAGATGGAAACATTGATTCAAGTCTGGACTTTGGATACCCAGACATCCCACATCTTTGTATTCTTGTGGCCTGCAATGGTAGCTATATTCATGGCAGCAAATCTGCTATTTAAAAAATTATTGGCCCCCACTTTGATGTTGATCATATCAAAGATTAGAGGCGCACAATAGAGTGGTCCTTATAATTCAAAAGTAACTAGGATATATATATATTCTATATATCCATTTACCCAAAATTTTGTTTTTTTTTTATTTGTTTTAAATTAAAAAGAAAAGACTATTCCCACCGTTCTCTTTTAATATAGAATTTTTTTTTCCATTTTAAAAAATCAAGAAGATATTAATTACCTTTTTTATTTTATTTTATTCTGATTATTTATTATCTCCATTATAAGAGTGATTTTAAGAAATGATAATTTAGACATATATAATTATTTTTTTTAAGACTATTTAATATATATTTTTAAAATTTTTATATTTAACAGAGGAGTATTAGAGAAGATGGGCAACATGCGAGACTCGGTCATGCCTTGTGTTAAATTGTTAATCAATGCACATCGTTTCCCGTCGGCACGGAGGCTGCCGGAGTTCGTCTCTTATAACTTCAATTGTCATAAATTTTAAGATTAATTTCAAAATGTATATATGAATTAAATGCATAAGCTTATAATAAATTTATAAATTAAGGTACGATGTGACAATTATGATATACTAATTGATTCTTTTTTTAATTGATTCAATGATCAAAGGAAAGGAGGAGTTTCATGAATGGAAGTTGGCCCTAGTTTTGGATTCACGCGAACCCAAAAAATCATTTTCAAAGAGGGGTCAAGACTTGAGACTTGTAATCCACGCGAGACCCCACCAATAATTTCATACTATGTTACCCAATTGGTAATATAACAACCGATATCTCATGGGTATATTTTGTTAAACTGTAATGTAATTAAATATATTTTTAATATAATATTTGTATTAAAAATATATTTAATTATATTTAATTACAATCTATCAAAATAGCTTAAGAGTATTCGTATTTTTTTTTTAATTTTAGATTTCGCTTTTTATAAAATTATATATATATATATATATATATATATATATATTGAAAAATTTTATAAGTATTCCAAATAAAAATTCTTAAAAGCAAAATAAGAGTGATAAAATTTTAAAATTTTAATATCTTGTATAAAAAATGAGACACAATTATTCAAAAACTAATTTAAACTGTCATATCAATTGTTGAAATATTATTTACAGAAATTTTCTTTTTAAAGAGCGGATAAAAGATGTTAAGTTTTGCTTTCAATAGATGCAAATATTGATTCAATGAAAGAAAAATATATAGAGAAAAAAAAATATTAATGTCTTTTTACTTAATAAAAAAAATAAATAAATTATATTAATTAAAATATCTCATTATTCATTCATTTAATATATAAAATATATCTATACGCATGAATTTTTCAAAGAGAAAAGGAGTGGTTTGCATTTGCAATTTCACGATTCCATGAGCAAATTATATTTCACATGAATGAATTGGAGATGTCCCATTCATATAGGCTTATAGCCAGTGCCCTATACTTGTGACACCTGCCCTTTGATCTTCTATTATTGCAAGTTACAACTAGTTCAAAATTATATGCATTTCCCTACATGATCCTTTCAAAATTTGACACGTATTATCCAAAAAAAAATTCATGCCATATCAAAGATGAAGCATTTGAATAATATCATATGATAAAATTAAAAATTAACCTAATATGTTATCGATTTGTTACACTGTGATGAAATGTAATACAATATAATACATTTTTAATATAGAAATTTTCTTAGCGAAACTGTCCCTTTTGAGTTAAATTAATAGCCAATCAGACAACAGAAACAACAAGAGCAGCATGGATGCATTATGCATATTGTTTGTGGGCAATACATCAATTTATAAAAAAAAATTATTTACCTTGTCATTTTAGATTTTTTTTAATGTTGCATCTGAAATCTTATAAATTTTAATTTTCATAAATATTAAATACTCTCCACCATGTTTAAAAAAAAAAAAAGGGCTCCCCTCACTTGAAAACAGATAGGACCAGACCTTGAATTGTCATGCCTCGTTGGATAGATTAGCACTTGGAACCTTGGCGTTGAAAACCAGACCAAAACAAGTAAAGAAAATAAATACTATTATAGAGAGAGAGAGAGAGCGATAATTACTGAAAAGGAAAAAAAAAATACAAGGTAAATGATACATCATGGAATCAAGTTTTGGATCTTGTGATGCTTTTAAATTTTTTTTTAAGGAGTGTTAGAGAGAGAGAGAGAGAGAAAGAAAGAAGACAAAGAAAACAGAAAATTGAGAAACACAAACTCAGAGAGAGAGAGAGAGAGAAGGAAAGTAATTAAAGACCAAAGAGGCAAAGAGTGACTTTCACATTCCTCTATTTATCTACAGCCAAGAATCTTTATCTACAAACTCCATTATATCCTATCAAAATCTTTTTTCTTGATTTTACACTTCTCAAGAAACAGAGCTAATTAAAATGGATGGTTTTGGGCAAAAAAAAAAAATTAAAATGGATGGTGTGGTTCAGTTGCAAGAACAGTTAGTTGGCTACACAGCTTCTCTGTTTCATGAGGTGAGTAATATCTATATTATTACATACTCAAATTTTGTTTTTTCTTTCTTGGGTTTATTAAAGATGAGTTCTTTTCTTTGAAGGGATTCTTGGATGAACAATTTAATCAACTTCAACAATTGCAAGATGAAAGCAATCCAGATTTTGTTGTTGAAGTTGTTTCTCTTTTCTTTGAAGATTCTGAAAGGCTTCTTGATGAATTGGCCAAAGCTCTGTGAGAAAATTTTTTTCTTCTAATTTTAGGATTCTTTTCCAAAATAAAGCATTATATTTTTATTTTATTTTTTTCTAATGTAGTCTATATTATTGCACAGAGACCAGCAAAGTGTAGAGTTTAAAAGAATAGATGCTCATGTTCACCAGTTGAAAGGCAGCAGTTCTAGGTACTTTATTGGTTAATTTCTCTATTTTTCCCCTTCTTAAGACTATTGAATTAATTTCATGGATAACCCAATTTACAGTACTCTTATCTTGTTAAAATATAAGTTAAATCTACTATTATTTCCTTAATATTCACAAGTCACTACAATGAGAAGATGCACATGCAATATAGAGATTTCTTTCTTTTAACACTCAAAATTTCACATTTTAAATCATTATTTAAGACTTGGTATTTAATCAACTAGTAGATTTCATTCAGTTCATTATTTTGATACAAAATGCAACTTGAGTTATGTCTAGAGTTGAGAGATTGCAAGTTTGAAATTCAGTTGGAGCTCAATAATTAAAAAAAAAAACCAGGTCAATCGGTTTCTATCTAAAAATTATGCCTTCAGAGGATTTATCCTGGCGCAAGACTGTCACATCAGAGAAGTTATTTTTCATGGTCAATTCATTAAAAAATATTGGCGTATGGTCTTGGCCTAAATATATATATATATATATATATATTTTATGATTCTTCTATCGTTTGTTCTCAAATATTAAAAAAAAATGACTTGACATAACAGCATAGGAGCTCAGAGAGTTCAGAGAGTCTGCATTACATTCCGAAATTACTGTGATGAGCAGAACAAAGAAGGGTAATGTTATGTTCTTCATTACTACTACTCATACTATAAATTGCAAGATCATAAATTTGAACTCTAATCAGAGTCCAATTAATAAAAAAAATATGATTTCGCCTTTATTTATATTCTGATAAAAAAAATTTGGGCTGCTACAGCTGCCAAAAATGTCTGCAACAAGTGAAGCATGAGTACTCCCTACTGAAAACCAAGCTTGAAACTCTGTTCAAGGTAAGTAAAGAAAAGAAAAACAAAAGAGCAAAAGTTTATGCTTCTTGAGAAACTTGCATTGTTTTTACAATAATCTGAAATCTTCTATTGTTTGATTGTAGCTTGAGAGACAGGTTCTTGCAGCTGGAGGATCAATTCCTTTTCCTATGTAATGAGATTTTCGATTATTTAGAGGAAATTTCCTTTTTCATTGCTCCTTTTCCATTTTTCAGTTGAATACTTGAAGCTTTTAAGCTTAAGTTTTTGTATTATATCCAATGTATGAGCAATGATGAAGAATTAATGTGAATAAAACCCTCTAATTGCACTTTCTTCTTTAATTTATTTTGAAATTTTCATGCACTACTTGAAAAAAGAGTCTAGATTTGGAACCCATAATTGATAATAAAAAAATATAATTAATTAGGTACACCAACTAATAAAAATATATCATGTGCAAACGAGCCAATTAGGGAGGTTGTTAAGGACAAACAAATAAAATTTGTAGCCACCGACCTTTAGCTCATATCAATAACATATACTTCTTTCTTCCGTTTCTTAATAACTTGTTTTTAGAAAAGTGATTTTATTTCAATATAATTATCGTTTTACAAATCCAATGTAACATTAATTGTCAATATAATTATCGTTTGACTACTATTATTGGTAGAGTTTTGGTGAAAAACAAATTAAGGGTATATTAGTCTATTTGATTTAAAATTATTTCTAAATTATTGCTACCTTAATTTAAGTGTATTTCTCTAAAACGACAGTTATTGAAAACGGAGGGAGTATATCATAATTTTTTATTTAACTAAAAAAATTAGAAAAGGTTACAAGTGGTTGGATAGGAAATTTGAGTTTCTAAAATAAAGAAGAAATCCCCACGATGCAAAGTTGATAAATAATATAATTTTAATCTTTATTTACATTCAATGTATGGATTTAATTTATTTATAATAAGGTCAACTGCTTTCATATGGGGTGGGATGTCTCCTGGTCTGTGGGTATGGCAAAATTTTTTATATATATAATTTTGCTTCTTAGCCCTACTAATCAATTCTTTTAATTATAATAATATCTCTCCTCCTCCTCTTCTTCTTCTTCTTCTTCTTCTTCTTCTTTAAAGTTCACTATAAATCATATTAATATTGAGTGGTTGTTGTTTATATATTTTGTAGAAATCAATTTAGGTAACAAATAACAATTTATATGCTTATATTGAAACACGAAATTAAATCCACTTCTCATGAGAACATACTTAAGGATAGCTTGTAACGAATGATCTTTCAAGACTCATCATAAACGTGACCATCACTATGAAAGTGCCTTGCCAAAATACTCTTTCATTGGACTAAGCCCACTTATGAGAGTCTCGGTTCCCACTTCAAGCTAGCTTCTAGAAACAAGGAGTTAAAAGCTCTTACGTACTCAGTCATACAACAGTGCATGATTATCAACACTGAATACTTAAGATACGTCAGTCACTGGCACACAAAAATATAACAAACCACTTGATCTTAATACCCAATCAAGGTGTGACCTTGACATGAGGTAGGCGGACACCAACAGTTGGAGCTTGACACCTCAGGACCTTGTCCCCTCTATCTTGACTGAACTTTCTGCACACCAATGAAAAAGAAGCACTTGTATACCACACATAATATAAAAACAAACATTCTCACCTACTACAATTTTCTGCTTTATTTTACAATTTCTCACTTCTTTCTCTCACTAAAATATCCTCTCAAAATATATCATTTTCTTCCTTAAGTATCCTAAAAATTAAGCTACTAACTTAGGCATCGGAGATGTTTTGCCAAATCCAAACTTGACACTTTGATACTTATTCTCTATTTTTGCAGGTCTAAAAAATTGTTCAAGACCCAAACTCAAATAAAAGAGATCCATCACCGTCTTTAGACATTTATGGATCATCAATGTGGTTACTCATGATGCCTTCATCATATTTTATTCTTAATTGTGATAACACATAAAGCTAGTGCATGTATCTTCAACTCAGAACTAAGTCTAAGAAGCATAACTCTCATATTTTCTTTTCTTTTTTTAAACTAAATAAATAAATAAATAAATAGTTGTGTAGTTAAATTACATTAGTAAATTTTTATGTATACTAAGAAAAGAACTTAATTTTGTATTAAACAAATTGGATCAAAATGTAATTTTAGTACATTTTTTAAGTTAATGTAAAGATGTATAATTTCAGCTATAAACAAACCTTTCACTAAATTAATCCACCCATTGCTCAGCTCAGATGATGGTTTTGTCAAATTAGGTGGTGTAGTGTACTCCATATTCTTCCTGCTCTTTAAAGCTTCCAATAACAGCAGATTGTCTTTGATCTTGTAATACCCTTTTAAAATGATGGTAATAAGCTTCTTGATAGACAGTTTCCAAGACTTTTAACTAATTTTCCTTTCTCTTCATCAATAATTATCTGTCCTATTTTTTGTCATCTCCTTCTGTCAAGATTTTAAGACTTAATTCTGTTTCAAATATGAATTGCCTACAATTAATACTTTGAGAATTAGAACTTACCATGTGGTGGTAGCTATGTTGTTCCTGCTGTAATTTCCAAAGCCTTGAAAGTAAATTCCTGGCAAATGTCTTAAGAATTTTCAGGAAAAGAACTGACTTTCCTTTGTACAGTCAGTGGAATGAGTGTAATGTTCAGTTCATACTCTAAAACTGCTTTTGCTACTGAAGGATCAAGAAACATGTTGAATTCAGCATATTCATTTGAAGGAATGGTAGAGATTTCCTTTTTCACTGGCAATGGCATTTCCAATGTGTCCTCCAACAATATATACTTCCTCCATCAGAAACTAACAATAGAACTATTTCAATCATTATTGAAAGCACAAGCCAACACTATCACTCCCCACCCATCAAATGGGCAATTTTTCCTGCATTTAGAATCTGTTTGGCATTGAGACTGAAACTGCTTTTCTGGAAAAGCACTATTTTAGATGTTGGAAAAGGCAGCATTTAAGCTAGTTAACTGACTAATTGAACTAGTATTCTCTGGCTGAATGATTTGTGCTAAATTAGTCAACGGTCCATTAGTTAATTAATACAGTAACTTTGGATGCTGCATCCATTGATTCTACTACAGATCAGATGGTTGACTAATTAAGTTCAGGATGATTGGCGTTGCGAGGAGCTCCAAATTTTACAGATTTTTAAGCTGTGTAGCTGAAACACAGACGTTATGCTAGAAATTTAGCCTTTGTAATGCCTGGAGAGTCAAAATCCCTCATTACAGTGCACATTCACATTGAACACTGGCATAAAATGGTGGAAAATGAGAATCATCACCTTCTAGGACTACTAGGCAAGTGGTGAGCAAGTCCATATAGCATATCAGAATCCAAGAAACTGTCAAAGTAAGCTCAACTACCCATCAAATTATTGTTAAAATTAGCTCACAAGTAAGTGGTCAGATGAAGAAATTTGATTTGTATTGTCAAATTTAGCTCAACCACCCACCATTAATTTATCCAAATTAGGTAAGGTGGGTTGAAGTTGTTGGTTCTTTGCCTATATAAAGGCTAGAGTTTCAAGCTTAAAATGCATCACAATTTGAGAGATAAAAATATTTGAGTGTGTTTCTCCTATTTTAAAAGAGAGAAATTAATTTGTTTTCTTCTTATAAAATAGAGAGAGGTTGTGTTGTTGTAATTCCTATTATTTTCTCATAGTGAAATTCTTCTATCATTACTCATGGTTTTTACCCTAATTTGTTTGGGGATTTTCCACGTACAATCTGTGTGTCCAAATCATCTTTATTATTTTCTTAAATTATTAGCTGCAATTTTGCTCTAATCCAGTGTCAATTTCGCAACAAATAGTATCAGAGCCTACATTTGAGTGTTTATATATCTACTTATCGTATGCTCTGTGGTTGCCACTATTAAAAGTGGATCCTCCACATCAAAAAATAAGTTAGAATATTAATCACTCTTTTGGAGGTATTGGGTACTATTCACATGAAATAGTGGGAGCTATATTTTGCTCAAAACAGACTGTGATAGAAGCAATGGCGCAAAATTTGATATTGAAAAGTTCAACGGGAGAAATTTCTCACTGTGGAAATCGAAGATAAAGGTTATCTTGAGAAAAGATAATTGCCTAGCGACTATCAGCAAAAGGCCGGCAGAATTCACAGATAACAATAAGTGGAACGAGATGGACGGCAATACTATTGCAAATCTTCATTTGGCAGTTGCAAATGAGATATTGTCTAGTATAGAGGAGAAAAAAACTGCAAAGGAGATTTGGGATCATCTCACCAAACTATATGAGGCCAAATCACTTCACAACAAAATCTTCCTTAAGAGGAAATTGTACACTCTGCGGATGTTAGAATCTACTTCGGTGACGAAGCACATTAATACCTTAAATACTCTATTTTCTCAACTCACATCATTAGAGTACAAAATAGAGTCACAAGAGCGTGCTGAACTTCTGCTTCAAAGTCTATCAGATTCATATGATCAACTCATCATCAATCTGATAAATAATACAGACAATCTAGTTTTCGATGATATTGCAGTTGCTATTCTGGAAGAAGAAAATCGGCCCAAAAACAAGGAAGACAGGTTGGCCAGTTCGCAGCAAGCGGAGGCATTGACGGTGATGAGAGGGAGATCAACAGAGCGTGACTCAAGTGGGAGTCAAAATCATGGTAGGTCTAAGTCAAAAAGTAAGAAGAACCTGAGGTGTTACCATTGTAATAAAAAGGGTCACCTGAAGAAAGATTGCTGGAGTTTAAACAAAAATTTCAGTCCTCAAGGAAATGTAGCATCTACCTCAAATGAAGGTGAAATTCTGTGTTGTGAAGCAGCGACGACTTTAGAGAGCAGAAAAAGATTTGTTGATGTATGGCTCATTGATTCTGGAGCCTCATTTCACATGACCTCTCGAAGAGAATGGTTCCATCATTATGAACTTGTCTCTAGAGGATTTGTGTATAGTTGCAATGATCATGCCTTGAAGATTGTCGGTATCGGATTCATCAAGTTGAAGTTACATGATGGTATAATTCGCACTGTTCGATAAGTACGGTATGTGGAAGGCCTGAGGAAGAACTTACTGTCATTAGGTCAGCTGGACGACCTTGACTGTAAAGTT
>CATKHJ010352003.1:0-12627 GCA_949750685.1 Vernicia montana | reverse complement strand
GCCCGAACGCCCTTCCCCTCGCTCGTGGGGGAAAATGCCTTAAGGAAAGGCGAGAGCGATTTTTAAGGGAGGTTAAGGAACAAGTTTCGGTGCTCACAATTGGAAGCGGCTATCGCCTCGGAAAATTGATTTTTGATTTTGAAAAGGATTCGGGAGTCGCCACCCTAATTTATTTTTAATGGGGAAATTAAGGAAAAACCCAATTTGACTCCAATTTTATTAATCTTTTGATTAATTTACCCAAGGATAAAATCACTAATCTTCGAACCAAGTTTGGGCTCGGGGACTAGGTTTTTAGTTTTAAATAATCTCAATTTGGCATTTAAATTTGATTTGACTTTTGAAAAAGGATTTCATGGATGACGGAATATTGATGACGATTTATAATGCATGAGCATGGTATATTTTATGAGACAGGAAAATAAATAGCAAGTATTTAAAGTGCGGGTATTTAAAGAGCAGGTATTTAAACATACACAAGTAAATGAGAGTATTTCCTCTAACCCTTATGGGTATTAGGGAAATCACAAAATCGCTCCTTTACTCCAAAAATAATTAACTAATTGCATTTAATTAACAATTTACATGGAAAAACATAAATTTGATATTTACATTGAAAATAAAAGGGGGAGGGGATTTGTTGGGATTTGGATTTGAAACTTGAATTTAGATTCCAAGTTTGCCTACGTGCCCCATTGAATGGGGATCAAAACCCGCATAGTTCGTTCCACCATGAGGTGGAAGGAGGGTTTAAAAATTGGTCAGGTTCGATTGGTTTGATTTGGTTTGGTTGAGGGTAAGAGATTATACCTTCTTTTGGGTTGATATGAGTGGTGAGAGAGAGAGATTTAAGACACCTCTATAGAATGTATCAACCACTTAAGCAAGGGTGGAATCCAAAAATTTTATTTGGGGTTAAAATTAATTTTTGAGGACTAATTAGAAATTTAGAAGGACTAATTAAAAAATTATACTAATTATATAGGGGTAATGTAAACATTTCTAAGTGGTTTGAAGGGGTCAAGGTTCTTGCTTGTCTCCCCTTAGTTGCGGTCTTGCACTTAAGCATTGTTGAGAGACACGAACCACTTCCTACATAAGGATCACAATAATTGTTGGTTCTTTGATTCCAATTTACAAAGTATGGCCGAAAATAGTGGAGTCAATATTTATACATCTATACTAAAATCAGAGCAGAGAGAAAATTAAAACGAATATAGGTTGAGCCATGTAGGATGCCATATAAGAAAATATAATTATATTGATAAATAATATTAATATTTTATAGTTTTCCATTTAGAATTGAAAACCAAAAATTAGAATAAAATTTATTGTTTTTATATTTCAAAATAATTATAATTATCCTAAATAATTAGCCTAATATGTTGTAAAATAAAAGAGAGGATTATAGAGAGAGAATAAAGAGAGTAAATGAAGAATATAAGAGAATAATCTGTGTATCACTTTAATAAAAGTAACACCTATTTATAGGTGCCAATACTTACAGAGATATGGATAGAGATAGAGTGCTTTACAGAAACAGGGATAGAGATAGAGTATTATTTCTATAAGGATTTATATCTAGAGAGATAAGGATAAAGATAACTTATATTCTTATCATGACATCCATTAATATATTTCATAACACTCCTCCTTGGATGTCTATTTTACAATAAAATCTGCTTTGTTAAAAACCTTGCTAAGAAAAACTCAGTGGAAAAAAACCATGGTCAAGGAAAAGAGTACATTGCATCAGTGTTTTAAAAATCAGACCGGACCGATTGGTCGGATCGATTTAACCGAAAACCGGCCATTGGTCAAGTTCAGTTAGGTAAAAAACTGAATCTTTCAAAGTGACGTCATTTTAGCATAAAAAAAATGAAAATAGAAGAAAAAAAATAAAAATAAAATAAAACAGTCGATCGAATCGACGAACAGAACCAGTCTGATCGATCGAACCGTGAACCGATGACCTGACTGGTTCGATCACCGGTCCAATTTTTAAAACAGTGCAGTGCATATTTCTCCCCCTCAAATTAATGTCACTTGAGATCTCTATATCACCACATTTCAATGCTGTGCACCAACTTCTCAAATGTCGCGGTTGGTAATGCCTTTGTGAATAAATAATGTTTAAGTAACATCCACATATAATAATTTATAGTAGTCCCCTTGGATATTACTTGCGCTATGAATATGACTCGTTAAAAATCTTGCTAGAAAAACCCAGTGGGAAAAAATATAGCTAAGGAAAAGAGTACAATTTATGTGCTATTATATTATTGCACAAATTACCTCATTAAAACCTTTGGCCAAGAAAACCCTGTGGGACAAAAACTTAACTAAAGAAAAAGAGTACAATCTTATACTAATTCGCTCCCTCTGATGAGAACAACATTTTAACACGACGCATATCAATCGATGAAATAATGTCATTCAAATATCACATTAAGTAAGGACTTAATAAATAAGTCTGCTATGTTGTTATTCGAGCGAATTTTGTGGATATCTATTTCACCACTCTTCTGGAGCTCATGCATGTAAAAAAATTTGGGTGAAACATATATGTTTAATTTGGTCACCTTTGATTTACCCACCTTTAATTTGTGCAATACAGATTGCATTATTCTCAAACAACATAATGAGAGCATCTTTATTGAGGTATTTCAAGACCATAAAAACTTTTATAAATTGCAGTATCATCATAAGTAAATATATACCCAATTTGAGATCTATCCTTATATAAATTAGGCAAATAACCAGCATCTTCATATAGACAAATGTCAAATATGAATTATATGAAAATATAACCAAATCAATAGTGTCTCAAAGATAACACAATAAGTCTTTTATACCACTCCCATATCTCTTGGTAGGTGCAGAGCTATATCTAGTTAGGAATTTTTCTTGCAAATGCAATATCAGGCATGATGCAATTTGCAAGATACATGAGTACAACTATAGCACTTAAATATGGTACTTCAAGACCAATTAATAGCTCTTTGTTATCTTTTTTAGGTCTAAAAAGGATATTTCTTCACTTTTAGTGAGCCGATACCATTACTGTGCAGAGCTATACCTAGTTAGGAATTTTTTTTGCAAATGCAATATTAGGCCTGATGCAATTTGCAAGATACATGAGTACAACTATAGCACCTAAATATGGTACTTCAAGACCAATTAATAGCTCTTTGTTATCTTTTTTAGGTCTAAAAATGATCTTTCTTCACTTTTAATGAGCCGATACCATTACTGTGCTTAAGAGAAATAATTTATCTACGCAAAATTTTCTTAGTGAAGCTGCTTTTCTTTTCCATGGATTTTTATCTTTAATTTTAATTTACTGTCCACGCTTCTAGCATGTATCGAGCTCGGTTAATTTTCTATTTTCAATAGGAACCACAACCTTTACTAGGGTATTAGCAGCTGGAATATGAGACTTTGTCACTCTTTTGGCATCTATAAATGCATCTGGTAGTTGAGTTGCAATTCGTTGTAACTGTATTATTTTCTTAACTTCTAGTTCATTCCGACTTGCACATGGGTCAAAACTGTTTAAACGGTTTTCCTTCTATAAAATTTCTCGACATTCTTTAGCACTAACAAGTACTTTTCTTTCCCCCTAATGTCGAAAAATGTGTCTCATTAAAATAAATTTCAAATCTTTTCTGTTGACTCATTTTCGCACATTGAGTGGTATTATTAGTACATACATGATACAATTAAAAACTCGCAGATGAGAAATATTAGGCACACATCATATACAAGTTGTAAAAGGAGAATATATATGATATACATAATGACATGTCATGTCAACTTTCAAGATTTTATTATTGAACTATAAGTTCAATACTTGAACTGCATGTTCAACGCAACATATTTTTTATGTATACTGAGGGTAAAACAATAATGAAATTATTCATAGATTATAATACACAAAATAATATGAATAAATAGATAAACAACTTATTGATATAATCTAACAAAACAATATAAGAATAATAAATAAAAAATGCAAAATCTTAGCCAATTACTCATTCAGGAAATCTATATATTGAGTTGAGTTGTATCCTTTATGTGGATTGTTACTCTTCCAAAGTTTTCATGATTTATCAAATGTACCTCACTCTTGAGTTTTGACTTTTGGTTATCTACAATATTCACTTCAGGGATTGATGTTATATCAGTAGGCCTAGCTTGATAATTTTTCATTAGCAATTTATTGTTCTTTTGGCCACTAGAAAATAAACAATAAGTTTAAAATATTTTGTAAACTTTTACTCTCTATCTGTTGCTTCATAAGCGTGTTAGAGGCATGAATAATATATAACTTTTCTAACATATCATATTTTTTATTTTTATCACTACACAATTTCAGCTATGAGATGATTTTTTAAATATGACTGAATTATAGTTTGAAACAAACTTAAAATCTTGTTGGCGCAAGTTAGCCAATCATATTGTGCTTGTGGTAAGACCAAAACTTTCAAGTGTTCATATTAATCTTTAAGGCTCTTATAGAGAATACAAGGATCATAGCATTTGCCTTAGTTATATTGGTTTCTATCACAAATTAAAATTGGACACAATAAAAATTCATCCCAAAAATTCATTTTTGATGTTATATTTCTTTTCTTAATAGTTTCACCCAACTCGTTAGCATTCAAATGCATTTCAACATCAAGCTAAAATTAAATTGAATTAAGTAAAATAATGGTTTAATCCGCGCATACTCTATATGCATGTATATACTGACTTTAACATGAACCAATTAACATTTAACTAAATAAATTGTCAAGCTAATGAAGACTTATTAAATATTTATGAACATAAAAAAAAAAAAATCGACAATTATCCCACTTTTAAATAATCAATGTTTGACATTATTAATGTATTTACCATACTCAAAATAACAAAATAGTTAAAGCATTATTTTTAGATTCTAGTTCGAAGCATGAACTACAAAGAATTATATTTACAATTAAAACAAACAAAAATCACAAGGCCAAAATATCAACACTGAAAAGAATCGAAAATTGAAATAATTTCGGTATATACTTTGATATTATGCATCACACCAGTATTATAATTACTAATATATTATCAATTCGCTCAAATTCAAAACATTATTGATTAAATAATCTATAACTCATAAAAGAATTTCAATTTATGTATGTAAGCTCTGATATCACATGTTAAATTAAAGGTTTATAAATCAAACAATGGTCCTGAAGTTTAGAATATCATAATTAAATTAAGTGAAAGCATACGTACCTCGTGTTTAATAAAAAGAGAATAGTACCATAATTAAATCAGTTTTTCAAAAACCTATAGACAATTTATTTAGTTCTTTATGAACGTAAGATATCAATTTTTTAATAAATTAGAGTACTAGCTTTTCAGGAATTCAGGATACTTAGTTTTTCAGGAGTTTAGGGTACCAATTTTTCAGGAATTTATATTTTATTTATTTATTTAGTTCTTCAAGAAGTATAGATAATACTAATTTTTCAGGAACTGTATTAATTTATTTAATTATACAAGAATTTAAAATATAAATTATTCAGGAACTATATTTAATTAATTAAAATTAAATAGTGTCAAATAATAATATCTTTTGCTTGCTTCAAAATAGTTTACAACAATCGACAACAAAAAGCAAATAATTTTGTTGAGAATTGTTAATCTAGGCAAGAAAGGTTAGAACAAAATCATGTTAATAACGTGTTAAAATAAAAAAGAGAATTATATAGAGAGAATTAAAAGAGTAAATGAAGAATAGAAGAAAATAATTTGTGTATCACTTTATTAAAAGTAACACCTATTTATAGATACCTATACTTACATAAATATTGATAGAGATAGAGTGTTTTAAAAAAAAGAAAAAGAAAAAGAAAGAAAGAAAGAAAGAGATAGAATACTATTTTTATAAGGATTTATATCTAAAGAGATAAGGAACTTATATTCATATCATGATATCCATTAATATATTTCATAACATAATCAACTTTAAAATTTTAAGGTGCTTGAAAAAAAAAAACTTCAAATTCTTTTATAATTTAAAATCACCTAATCCTAAAAAATGTAGCGTTTTAGTTTGTTTTTTCTTTTATTATCATCTTTTACATGTAGATGTCGCATAAGAAAAAAATACTTTTATATTTCAACGCCAGTAATATTAGCCGGTGTCAAATCATTTGGGAGTATTGTGTCAAACCGCGTTAAACAAGGTATGAAAATGTCATAAAAATTATCTTTGTCCTGTTTAAAATAAACATAAAATTACATAGTATTTTAATGTATTTTTCCCTATATAATATCTTCATTTTTAAAAAAAATCATTATGTTAATTTTTTTGGTGAATTATATATAATTTAATCTCTAAAATTTAATTTAATTAACTCATAATTTTTTTTTATTTTGAAATAAAATTAATATATTTTTAATATTTAATTTCATTAAGTGTTTAGTTTTTCGTTAAATTAATCATTATTAATTTGAAAAATGAATTACTATTTAATTCTTAAAATTTATTAATTTATAATTTCGACTAATGAATTTTATAAAATCTCAATGACTAAATATAATAATTCACCTTAAAACTTTTATATTTTATATTCACTTTTATATTTTTGAATAATGAAAAAAATGCTAAAATTTGACTTTTTGTCATGCATCTAATTTGTTATTGAATATAAACACCCTTAAAATTTACATTATACATAAATGTTAGGTGACGCAAATTAATATAGTTTGAACACATCATATAATAAAAAATAAATAACAATAATTACCTTTATTTTACATCATAAATTATATAAAAAAATTTACATAATTATTTTTATTGTGTCAAAAATAATTACATTATTTAAAATTATCCATATATTTATAATCTAATTCATTAATGTGAGCAGAAAATCAATAAAGAAATTAGGAAGTTGTCTTTTATTAATTAGTACTTAGCACATGTAATCAATGGTTGACACATGGTAGGTAAAATCAAACAAAAGATAGTTTTAGACATTACAGAACATTGTTGGTGAAATAGTATTCTTCCAAGGATTAACTTAATCATGAGAAATGATTAAGATAAAAACAATGCACACAGTGTAATAATTAATGATCATTCCTTTTCATTTTGGCCACATATGCTAAATGCTATCCATCTAACATCATTTTTCATATGTTCCCTAAATTAACTTGTCACAAACATTCCTCTCTTCACATCTCCTATCTTATCATATAATTATTAGGATAATTCTAAATAAAGCAATTACATTTGATATAATAAGAGTAATTATATAATTTTTTTACATAATTTATGATGCAAAATAAAAATAATTATTATTATTTATTTCTTACTGTATAATGTGTTCAAATTTATAGGCATGAATTAATTTATTTTTTACACAACTAGAGTCACCTAACATTATCCTAATTATTAATTGCAACAAATAATTCTCCAAGTGTATTTAATTAAGTTTTACTAACAAGTTAATTAATATTTGCAACATCAATTCTTATGATATGAGATCTAACTACTTACATAACTCTCTTTGCTTGTGTATTTAATATATATAGTACAATCTTATGCATAGAGAAAAAAAAATTGTTATTAGATACTCTTATATTTATTTTTTTTTCTATTTAATAATAAGATGATATTATAAATTAATTTTAAAATATTAAATTTTTTTTATATAATTTGATAAAAAAATTCACTTCTTTTATATTAAGGTTAAAATGTTGTTTATTTAAAAAAAAAAAAAAGTATGTTGTTATTATATATATTATAATAAATTTGGTCCCTCAATCATATTAATCATAGGCTACATATATATTAATATTCAAATTAAAGATTTTCATAAATCTAATATCCTGTAGATATGTATTCAGAAATTCAAATATGGAAAGGTAATTTAATAAGTAATTAAACTCGAAAAATTGTAAGTTACTCTTAGCATAACTATCTCTTTATACACTAAATTAATCACAGATTGATACTTTATAATTTTATTATTAATATGTCCATTGTTTTGCTTAGTGTAAAGATATTAGAGTATCATCAACAATACTCTTAGTCTCATTCCCTATTATAATATAAACAATTCAATTTCCTATTTTAACTTGTTTTAAAAATTGTGCATACTCCAATAATACTCTCTATATAATTTTTTATTAATAAAATTATTTAAGAAAAGAATAATGAGGAGAGAGAATAAGAAAAAAATAAATAAAAGGATGAAAGATAAACTAATAAAAAATTATTTAGGAGCCATTTTCTCACTTCTTAGATTTGAGAAGAGAGAAAGTGACTCATTGTAAATTTTAAAGAAGGAGCTTAGTTTAGAGCATTCCCAATAATCATCTCTATTTTACTTCCTATTATATTATAAATAATTCAATTCCTTATTTTAACTTATCTCGAAAAATGTGTATACTCCAATAACACTATTTATTTCACTTCCTATTTTATTTTTTTATTAATAAATCCACATTTCAATTTCTTTATACATAAATTTATAATTTCATTTTTTTTACTCTACATCAATTTTTTGCGGCTAAAAAAAAAGTCTTTTTGAAAATATTAAAACAAATTATTATTATTATTATTGCAATATCATTTCTTTTACTCTATATAAAATTTTTACTACTAAAAAAATATAATATGATATAAAATATTATAACAAACTATTATTATTATTATTATATTATAATTTTATTTTTTTTACTTTACATAAAATTTTTATTATTAAAAAAGAATAATCTAATTTATTAAAATAATATTTTAATAATAATATAGTAATTTAATAATAATACATTTTTGATAAATAATAATAATAATAATAATTTAAAAAATGAAAGAAATGAAAAAAAAATTAAAATATTAAATAGAGAGCCAATCTTTCTTCTTAATTTTGAGAAAAAAGAAATATGCTCCTAAAAAATTAAAAAAAAGAATAAATAAAAAATTTATTGAAAAAAAAATAGCGCGATATAATTATCTATTTTTAATTAAGTTGACATTTAAAAAGCCTATTAAAAATGCCTTTTGGGAGGGGGGGGTGGGGGAGGGGGGGGTTGTTTAAAAAACGAATTGAAAAGAAGATAGATACGTACAAACATGAGAAACGTGAAAACACAAGACAAGAGAAAATACGTGTAAAATAGCGTGATATAATTATCTATTTTTAGTTAAGTTGACATTTAAAAAGCCTATTGAAAATGTCTTTTTTTGGGGCGGGGGGTTGTTTAAAAAACATGAAAACACAAGACAAGAGAAAATACGTGTAAAATAATAGACTGCAATGTGTCACGTAAGCAAAGTGACGTCGTAAGGAACGGAGCAGTCAAAATTGTATATGTGGACATGATTACGCTCTACTAACCCTTAATAGTATTTGGCCAAAAAAAAAACCCTTAATAGTTTTTTAAGTGCGGCCTCAGACAGCCATGGTTGTTAGGGCAATTTATTTATATAATGCAATTTAACGGAAAGTGGTTGTTAGGCAATTTAACGGCCGCTACTTGAAAATATATCATGCAGTAACCAATTATGCGCCTATATATAAGTAGAGGCTGGGGAATCTGATTGAAGAACACAACATAAAATTAAAGCATTAGAAGAGAGAGAGAGAGAGAGAGAGAGAGAGAGAGTTATAGAGATGGAAGTAGTTCAAGTGCTTCACATGAATGGTGGAATGGGAGACACTAGTTATGCTAAAAACTCATTGCTTCAGGTATATAAACTCATTTCTTTTCTTATTATCATAGTCTATCTAATTATTTACCTAAACAAATCTATCTAATTAGACCTAATAAATAAATTGAATATTAAGTATTTATTTCATAATACAAAGTGGCATACATTAAAAAACTGGTCATCTCATCCATTCATATCTCAATGGTATTAAAGTGATTTTCAAGGTTGTAAGATTGTAATTTGAATATTAGTTGAAACCTAATCAATAAAAAAAAAATTATTTTTTTTCATGACTTCACAAACAAATGCTAATATATATTGGGCAAATTATCATTTAATCCCTAAAATTTGACTTAATTAATTAATTTGTTCTTACATTTTGAGAAACTAACTAATTAGTCTATTAATTTTGGTTCCGTTAGACTATTTAGTCATTCTATCCAGTTTTTGTATTTTTTTCTGTTAAATTTATAAAAAATGGCTAAAATACCTTTGTATATATAATAAATATAATTTTACTTTTATTATTTAAAAATAAAAAAAAAAAAATTCAAATTATAAAAGTAAATAATATTTATATAATTATATTTAATATCATTAAATTATATAATTATTTATTATTATATAATTATATAATTATTATATATAATAAAAAATAAAAAAATATTTATATTAATAAAATTAAATAATTAAATGATTATTATATAATCATATAATTATTATTTAATTTTATTAATTTGAATTTTTTTATTTTTTATTTTTAAATAATAAAATTAAAATTATATTTATTATATATATAAGGGTATTTTAGTTATTTTTTCATAAATTTAACAAAAAAAAATTACAAAAATTGGATGAAGTAACTAAATAGTATGACGGAATTAAAATTCAAAGACGAATTAGTTAGTTTTTTAAAAAGTATAAATGAGTTAGTTAATTAGATCAAATTTTAAGAATTAAATAGTAATTTACCCGTATATATATCCTTGAATATACAAGGAGATGAATACTAAAAAAAAAAAAGTAAAAATAGCTAAATTTTTTTAACCTTAAAAGATGTAAAAAATCAATTCTAAGGATAAGGTGAATTTACTCTTTATTATTAGATTATTTAGATCACACTTATAAAGGGTCGCAATATTACAGTTCTCAAATAGTTTCTAACATTCCATTTATAAATTTTGTCACTTTAAGGTGAGAATTTTTGGCTAGATGCACTTGATTGAAAAAAGAGAAAAAATAATAAAATTTAAACGCCAATAATATAATTATTCCTTTATATTAATTGAAGGTAAAAAATTTAAACTTTTCCGGAGAGCAAATTTAGTTACATATTTGAAAAGAATTGTCCAAAAATTTGGAAAACGAGAAATCAAGAGAAAATATCAACAATTATTTAGATATTTATTACAGGAAAATTCTTAGTAATTTTGGTGTAGTTATTTTTATATATTAAATTAATTATTAATTAATATTTTAAAATTTTATTATGAATATGTTGATTATTTTATTATGTAAAGATGTCAATGGCTGTCCAAAGTACATTCACATGTGTTTACACCGGCATAACAAAGTCCTAGATAATAACATCAGACATGGTTATTAAAGCAGAATAAAACCTTCCAGACATGAATCACATGATTAAGTGCCCACCATTTGACCAAAAAAAAAAAAAAAATCAAGTGCCCGCTTGCATATATCACATACATACAATTGTTTTCTTAATTATTAATTAAGCTTCGATTAAGATGTAAACTTGTAGTTTGTGAACAATGAACACGACTCGGTTATTACTAATTAAGCTAATATATAGCACTAATATAATTTTGTGATATGTTTGGATGACAAAAATTTGAATTTTAAATTTAAATTTGGATTAAATTTTTTGTTTGGATTATTAATATTGAGTGAATTTAGATTTAATTCAAATAATTAATAAAATCTACCAAGTTCAAAAATTTAATATTTCAATTTTTTTTTTATCTAGTTATTTCAAATATATTCTTTTTATTTTTATCTAAAATTTATAATTTTTTTTTTCAAATTTCAAATATTTTGTATTTTCTAAACAATAAATTTATAAATTTATATATTTCAAATCATATATTTAAAATATAATTTTTAAATTTTAAATTTTAAATCTAAATTCATACATTTAAACAAAATAAACGTAAAATTAAGTTATTTAAATGTATAATTGAAGATTTTTTAGGAACGTGTCGCAAATTCGTTGGTTGATTAGTACACTTGTGCAAAATTCTGAGTTAGGACTCAAATTAGAAGAAAAGATGACTTAATAATGACAGGATTCCACGTGGATTGTTGCAATAGGTTAGATTTCCATTGATGAATAGATGATAATTGATAAGAAACTGACATTTCATGGAATTTTGTCCTATAGGAACTGTTGTTATATTGTAACAGGCTGTTTGGATGGATGGATGAAAGAGGAGGGAAAAAAAGAGGGTAATTAATGAAAGGGTATAAAATTAAAAAATAAAAAATAAAGGGGTAAGATAGGATAGGATAGGAAATGATAAGCTTTACTCTTTCCTACCCTTCAAATGCCTATTTTTCTTATACTCCAATTTGAAATGCAGAGGAGGATAAGCTAATTTTGAATAATTTTAATTTGTCCTTATTATATATTTCACTATTTCACTATATAAAAATTCTTCCTCCTCCTTCTCATTATTATTATTATTATTATTGAAATATATTATAAAATATATTACACTTTTTATTTATGTTAATTAAATTTTATATTGTAAAATATATTAGATTTTTTTTTTATTTTAAAAAATAAAAAAATAATATTATATTATAAAAATTTTGGTCATTCCAAAATAAAATTATCATTCACCCGTATAATAAGCTCAAATTAAAATGCTTTAATTTTTTTTTCAGATATATATGTATTTATT
>CATKHJ010351686.1:0-11766 GCA_949750685.1 Vernicia montana | reverse complement strand
CAATGTTGCAGAAAGCTGCCCAGCAGAGCCAGATGAAGCCAATGTTCATCTCTTACATGGCTATTATGGATCAATACTCAAAGAGGGGTGATATACATAATGCAGAAAAAATGTTTCACAGAATGAGACAAGCAGGTTATGTTGCTCGAATTAGGCAGTTCCAAGCTCTAGTCCAGACTTACATAAATGCCAAGGCTCCAGCTTATGGGATTAGGGAGAGAATGAAGGCAGATAATATATTCCCAAGCAAGGGTTTGGCTGCCCAACTGGCTCAGGTAGATGCATTTAGGAAAACAGCAGTGTCGGATTTGCTTGACTGAAGATTTAGGTCGATAGTGATGCGAACGTTAATGTCAACTATTTTATCTATTCACAGTAGTCTTCCATTGTTATTAGGGAAGTCTATTTTTGGTATTTCTATAGACTTTTGCATCTGGTTTTGCTATAAGTTAGTATTTCTTTCCTTGATCTTTAAATGTCTATCAGCTCAGCTGTGCTCCTGAAATGCTCAAATCTCTAAATGTTATTTGACCAAAGAGTAACTTGTGCTTATGTTATTGACAAATTGTGAGAAGTTAAGATTTCACATTGATATGTTTGGCTTGATGATGTCAATGTCACCATATTTGTAGAGAAGTGCCTTTGTTCATATAAACTAGTGATGTCAAAGTAGCAGCAAGACCATTTAACTATAGATTTTCTGTGGTTGGGCTATCTAACTGGTGACAATCTAGAAAGTATCACGACTAAAGGAATATATATGCATGATATATATACATATAGATAATATATATACTACTCTGCAGGAATAACATATATACTTGTATCAAATCTAAATCCTTAAATTCCAAATTATTTTACAATTCAAAATCTTGAACACACCTGGCTCGTCTACCATGTTTGTCTTCAAGACATTTATAGTTGGCTATAGACATGATAGCATGCGGAGCCGCAAGCCGGAATTAGTGAAGAAAATAGTGAGTCAGCTGGATCAAACTTTTGAAAATTTTTATATTTTTCAAATCCTGAACCAACCCATAGACCGGCCTCTAGGGCGAGTATAGTTGGGTTTGATCTTTTTTTTTTGCACAAAATTAGTTGGGTTTGATCTTGAGATTAGTAAACCTCTAAAATCTTTTTAAATATTGGAGATTTACAAAATGATAAAAAATTCAGAATTGTAGCATATATAAATTTTTTTGTATTGTATTGTTATGAAAATTTGAAATGATTTGATTCAGATATTCAGTACATTCAATACAATTAAATTCAAGTGAAAAAATTAAACTATCGATATCTAAACTTTTTAAATATGTTATTTTAGTATTTGGATAATTTTTTTTGTACGAGTTTCTCAACTTTTAAAAATAATCTCATATAATTATTTTTAATTATTTTCTAGTTACCAGAGTGCTGATTTGTAACTTTAAAATATCTAAAATTAGAGAAAAGACAACAAAAAAAAAAAAAAAAAAAAAAACGGTGATCAGAAAATGACTAAAAACACTTATTTAAGATTATTTTTAAAAATTAAAAAACTTATAATACCAAAAAAATTATTAAGATACCAATATAGCATATTTTAAAAAATTCAAATACTAGTAGTATAATTTTTCCAATTCAAGTTGGAATAAATTGAGATCGGGGAAATCAATACTAAATAAAATATCATAAATCAAAATTTTTTCGAGATAAAAATATATTGTAAAAAAATTGTAAATTTTCATATATATAAAAAATGACTTTTAACTTTTTCTTTTTTAACTAAAAATTGAAATAACTTTAATATCCTTTTAGTTTATTGACATTTATTAAATAATTCAGTTACCATATACTATAGTAATATATAAGTATATTATTATTATTATTATTATTATATGGAAAGTACGGGTAAATGTTATTAAAAATACTAAATTTTGGTATTTTTTTTAATGTGATCACTATTTTTTTTTTTTTAGGCGAATCTTAAATTTTTATTTTTATTTTTCAATCAAAGGTTACTTGAAAGTTTCCGGTCAAAATCTCACCTAAGTGGGTGATATGGCATGATACGTCACTCCAACCATCTAACTCAGCGTGCTACTTCGGATTTACATAAGATGAATTTTAGTGACCACATTAGAAAAACTCTCAAAATTTAGTAATTTTTGGAGTTATTTATATTATTTATATTTTGATTCTTTTATTACACTATGCATGAATAGGGTTGAATTTAAAGGGAATGAATGAGAAATTACTACCTATCTTATTTGACATTTATTATTTTTTAAAAGGGAAAAGAAGCAATTCACTTATATTTCTTTTATATGAATTGAAATTAGTTACACCTCAAATTGAAGTATAAAAAATTTCAACTCCTGATAAAAAATTATAATTTATTTGTATAATCATTTTTATCTTTATCAATTTAATAGTATTCTAAATAAACCCTCATGTTTCTTTTACCTTCTATTTGAATCTTTTACCTTTTATTTTTGGACTTATTTAGGAATACTGTTGGTTGGATTTTAAATGAATTCTTTATGTTTGAATATTTTAAAATTTATTTGTATAATTATTTTTACTTTTATCAATTTAATAGTATTCTAAATAAATCCTCATGTATCTTTTACCTTCTATTTGAATCTTTTACCTTTTATTTTTGGACTTATTTAGGAATTCTGTTGGTTGGATTTTAAATGAATTCTTTATGTTTGAATATTTTAATGATATTAGTTGAAATTTTTATTATTTTTCTATAATCACTTTTAATATGCATATAAAAAACTTATCTTTTTTTTTTTTGTTAATAAATTATTTCAATGCATCTAATTCAATTTCAAAATTATTAATAATGATCTCAAACTTTTATTATTTGAAAATTATTTTCAAAAATTTAACATAACTAGTAGATTTTATTCTTGTTGAAAACTAATATGAGTGTTCTTCTTATTTTTTTTTATTATTTACTTGGTACTTTTTTTCTTTTTTTTTTTTATCTTTTTATTATTATAATTCTAATCACATTCCTTCCATCCAAACAAAATAACATTATTTTCTCTCCATTTCCCTTATTAATTAAATTTTAATTATCCAAAAAAAATAAGTTGAAATTTTCTCATTCCTTCTCCTCATCTCCCTTCCCCTCCCTTTAAAATAACTTTTCCTCCTCTTCCCATCTTGTTGTCATGCATAGTATTAATTATTTTTTTTCCATTCAAAATATTCTTTTAATTATTTTTTATTTTTTCATCAAAATATCATTTTAATTCTTTTAAGTGAAAATATTCTTCTAATTTAAACTTTATTTAATTTTCATAAATTCAAACAATAAATTTTCTTTAAAAATCAATCTATGAATCTAAAATCATTGGTTACTTTTTTTTTTATTCAAAATATTCTTTTAATTTTTTAAATGAAAATATTCTTCTAATTTAAACTTACTAAATTAGAAGATATTTTCTAATAAATTAATAACTATTAGATCTATTAGATGATCTCAATAATTTATTTAAATTCTTGTATGGAAGGCAACAATTTAATAATTAAAATTTAAAATCTATTAGATAGTCTTATATTCAAATCAATAAATAACTTACTTAAATTTTAATGTGGTAAAATAATTGTTCATTTTCTTTCTAAAATTTAAATTAGAAGAATATTTTGAATAAAAAAAAATAACTAATGGTTTTGGATTCATAAATTGATTTTTAAGGAAAATCTATTGATTGAATTTATAAAAATTAAATAAAGTTTAAATTAGAAGAATATTTTCACTTGAAAGAATTAAAAGAATATTTTGAATAAAAAAAATAATAAAAAGAATAAAAAAGGCAACAAAAATATAAATGACCTAAAAAATACTAAATTTTGAGAGTTTTTCTAATGTGATCACAAAAGCTCATCTTATGTGGATTCGAAGTGGTATGCTGAATCATATGGTTTGGGTGATGTGTCATGTCACATCAACACTCCAGTGAAATTTTGATCTGAATCTGGCTAATGACTTCTAATTGAAAAAAAATAAAATTAAGGTATTCGCTTGAAAGAAAATTTTCTTTAATGATCACATCGAAAAATCACGAAATTTTGCTATCATTTAACTCGAAAGTACAAAAAACTACTTTATGATTTAACCTTTTTCTTAAAAGAGGCTTTTTTTTTTTTGTTTTTTTTTTGGACAAATAGATATCTTATGGTTTGTTCTAATAAACAATTAAATACCAAATTCACAAATACCGTTAATATTTGATCATTTGATATATAATATAAATTAAGAAAATATTTTTCTCTAACATGAAATTTCACCAAACATTATAGGACCAACTTTTGAATTAAATTTTAATTTTAATTAATTAAAATTTTAAAAATATTTTTAAGAGAAAAGAAAAATAAAATTTAAAAAATAAAAAATATCTAAATCTCAAATTTCACTCATACAAAAATCATTACATGTCTTAGAAAACCAAACAAATTCATAAATCTCACAAAATCTTTAATTTAATGGTTATATACCACTATTATTGTTCATTAGATCAAAGTTGAAATGTTTATGATAATTGTGAAACATAGCTATGAAATTGAAGATATTGTGAGATTTATATATTTGTTAGGTTTCTTAAGATATGTAAAAAATTTTGTACAGCTGAAATTTGAGATTTGAATTTTTTTTTTAATTTTTTCCTTCTTATAAAAAATATTTTAAATCGCTCTGGATGCTGGATGACTAGGAAATTCAAAATGCCCAAGATCCACTATTATGATAGTTCCGTGTGTTATTTTTTTTATAATGAATTAAAATTGAATTTTAATTTACTAATAGGACCTATAATGTTTGATGGAATCCCATACTAGAGGACGTGATACAAACTCTTATGATTTAAGCGTTTGTATGACGTCAGACTGTAGATGAACAGTGGGATGATACATGTTTAACTGTTAGTCCTGGAATCTTGTGTCGATATGACTCAAATCTTATTTTCTGGAGGTGTTAGGAATTGTCTGACCACACGTGTGGGTTAAGATTGAAAAAGGTGTCAAGGTGAACTCTCTTCGTGTGAAGCGAGGTTGTTTAGAGGCGAGGCAAGATACTGCCAAGACGAGGTGGTTTTAAGCAAAGTACATGCTGCAAAGACGGTCGTTTGATGATAAGGCACTCGTAGACCTTTTGGACAGTGCTTTGGGCCTAACGAATTTTGAATGTATGAGGGTTGTTATTTGTAGTTCTGGCCTAAATTTTGTCTTAGTGATTCAATTAGTATAGCCAAATTTAGTCCTTATCAAATACTATTAAAGAAATAATTAATTATATATTTTCCTTTTTTGGTAGGATTTAAATTATTATGAAAACTCAGCTCAAATTCAAATTGTTATCATTTTTTTTAATTAATATAAAATATGAAAATCTAAATTCAAATCAATTAGGATGCAATTCTGAAATATTTTACTTTCATTAGTTCTCAATTATTCTGAAATAATGTCTTTTTGTTTTAGAATTATAATATACACACAAAGAAATTAGTATGCGGTTAGGATTTTGAATTTTAATTGATTAATTAATAATAATTATATATTTTAAGAAATAATAAAAAGAAAAAATTACTATTTAGTCCCTAACTTATGACTAAATTCACTAGTGAGTCCCTACTTTTTAGAAATGCATTAATTAGTTCCTAACGTTCAATTTTGTCTACTCAATGGTCCCTCTGTCCATAATTTTGACATATTCTAGCATATTTCGATAATTCAAAATAAAAATGACAAATTTACCCTTTACCTTGCTAGATGAATTTGAGGTTTGAGACAGTCGGTTAGCTAACGGGATGTATATTTCAAGCTCACAATCAAGTGATTTTTTAAATGGGTTTACCTTATATTGGGTCTAATAAGATTAAATATTTTCATTCCTTTTCAATATATATAACTCATAGTTTTATCTATATAAATACATACATATAGCTATTATTTATTTTCCTATAATTATATACATAAAACATAATCTAAATTTTACTTAAAAATAAAAAGTATGCATAAGTAAACATTTGAAATACAATATATAAAACAATATTTTATTTATTATTTTATAATCTATTTATAATTTGAAACATTGAATTATGAAACACACTACAATCAATTTCAATTGACAATTATAAATGGTAAGATTGGTGATTGCTCACAGCTGACCAAGACCACTAACAGACTCTTAGTTAGTTAGCAAAGCAAGTCATTAACTAAATATTGTTCCTTGGCAAAAAAAAAAAAAAAAACTAAATATTGTTTGATTTTTGAATTGAAAAAAAAAAGATATTTCTAAATATATTGACCAATGACTTAGGTGATTAGACTTTTCTGCAAATTTATCCAAAAATATTATAACCGAAACAAATAAAATAAAAATTTTTGTTGGGATAAAATATTTTCACATTTTATTAAGGTTATATGTGTTTATTTAATATTTTATTTAAATTATGTTAAAGATTTGTATTGTAAAATATAATGAAGTTCAATGAAATAAAAATTCTTTTGCTAATTAATAAATTTTTGATTTAATAATACTGGAGTCATTTAAACGTTTCGAGTTTAAATTCCAATTTGAGCCAAATTTACAAGAAAAAAGAGTTCTTCTAAGAACTACTCGTGTTTGATATAAGAAAGTAATTATAAATTATTTTTAGAAAATTTTATTACAAAATTTGATAATAATTAAAAAAGAACTAATATATTAATATTCATTTAGCAAATTAATTAGATTATAATATAAAATGCTAAAATATTTTTAGAAATTTTTATTTCAAGATTTGAAAATAATAAAAAGAAAACTAATTAAAGTTGGATTTTAATATTCATTTAGCAAATTGGATAATAATATATTTTATTTAATCAAATTTGAGTTGGACTCATTTATGTACCTATATTTTTAAAAAATATATAATTTATGATTCTTGAAAATTTTTAGAAATTTTTATTTCAAGATATGATAATAATTAAAAAAATTAATGGATTAATTAATTATGATTTTAATATTCATTTAACAAATTGGATTATAATATATAAAATTTAATAAATTTGTACACCTAACTATATTTTAAAAAAATATATATAATTTACGACTCGAAATTTTTTAACATTTTCTCACATGCAATATTCATAAAGGCACTAGTTATATATAAAAAAATTTAATTTAGATAAAGTTAAACATATTATAAATTGACTTATTAGCACAATAAATAAAAAATAATAATAAGAGTTTTAAAGTAATAAAGTAAAGAAAAGACCATAGATAGAAGAAAAAGCATGTAGAGAGAAAAGTAGGCTCGAAACCATATTATTAGATTAACCATAGCGTTCTTTATATCAAAGAATAGTTAGGGTTTTCGTGTGTACAAAATTATTGAAATAGTCATATATTATAATCTCTCTAAATTATACAAGCAATAATATTTAAGTAATATCCACATATAATAATTTATTTATAACACTACTTCTTAGATATTACTTGCGCCATAAATATGCCTCATTAAAAACCTTGTTAGAAAAGCTTAGTGGAGAAAAAACATAGATAAAGAAAAGAGTATAATTTTATGCGCTATTTTGTTATTGCATAAACTGTCTCATTAAAACCTTTGGTCAAAAAAATCCCGTGGGATAAAAACTTGACTAAGAAAAAGAGTATAGTCTTATACTAATTCGATCTCCCTGATGAAGACAACACTTTAAGACGGCGCATATCAATTGATGAAACAAAGCCGTTCAAATATGATATTATGTGAGAACTTAATAAATAAGTCTGCTAGGTTATTACTCGAGTAAATTTGGTGGATATCTATTTCATCACTCTTTTGGAGCTCAAGTGTGTAAAAGAATTTGGGTGAAATATATTTAGTTTGGTTACCCTTGATAAATCCACCTTTAATTTGTGCAATACAAGTTGCGTTAGTTTCAAACAACATAGTGGGAGTATCTCTTATTGCAGTACCACCATAAATAATCATATAATCAGTTTGAGATCTACCAATATAGGGATCAGACAAATAAATAGCATCTGCATATCCCACCAGTGTCTCATATAAATTATATGAAAATATAACCTTAAATCAATAGTACCCCGAAGATAACGCAATAAGTGTTTTACACCACTTCAACTAAATGTACTCATTGGGCTTGGCGGGTCTGGATACCAGAGCCCGCCCCATCCGAGTTTTTTGAATTGATTTGGCCCAATTCTAGAGTCTCCCTTTCAAGCCCAAATTCACAAGCCATTCCATTATCCAAGATTCCTATATCTCTCTCCAACACCTCGATAAGACGCTGCTTAGGGTCTAATAACACAACCCCATCCAGCTGGTCAACATCATTTAAAGAGCTTTTCAAATTAGTTCCCTCTCCTACTGCCTTTTTACCATTATTATCACGTATCCCTTGCATAACGCCCTTAACTCTGCCCTCACTCATATTAGTGCCTCCATTATCACCATTGTTTCCTATAATTTTCTCCTGATTTGTCGGACTTTCCATGTCTACAACCATACGATCACTGCTGTCACCAGAATCAGATGTTGGTTGGCCATGCCGGAGCCATCTTTCACCTACTTGAGCAATAACACACCGATTAGGGGCTCTCAACCAGGCTCCATAAGGTCTTTCAATATTACGATTCTGGCAATCAAAGTACTTTTCACATAACTTCTCTTGATGCCCTAATAATCCACAGAAAAAATAAAAGGAAGAGAGATGTTCATATTTAAAATTCACCCAGCACCATTCATCCCCTGCTCTTTTAACTTTCATACGTCTTTTTAATAGCATCCTTACATCTATCTTCACTCTGATTCTCATGTAAGTACGCCATAAGTTGTTGAAGTTGTTAGGGTTAGTCTCTAGAAAACTGCCAATGAAGTTCCCAATCTCTTTCCCAGCTCTCTTAGATATGAAATCATAGGGTAAGTCATAAACTTGAACACAAAAGTCAGAATGAAACAAAGGAACTCTATTGTGGTGCACCCAATTTTTCGATTTCCCCACCACCAACAAATGTTGCTCAAAACTCCAAGGGTTGTTCTTAATTACATGTTTATTATCCAAATTATGAAAGAACTTAAACATAAATAAATTAGGGCTGATTTCAGTGATACCCACCCCTTTTACTAGTCTCCATATCAATGCCAAGGTATTCTTCATGACCTCAAATTTTATAGGCTGATCAGTTAAGAACTGCCCGACTAGGGACCATTGGGCGTTAAATGGAGATGAATCATCATCTATATTATTGAACTCCACACTGCTTTTGTAATACCTTAGGCTTGTATAGCCCATAAACCTAACTATAATGGTACATGAAAGGAATTGGGATGCTACTTGAATTAGAAAAATCAAAGTTGAGCCTTAGAGTATATGAACATGCTTGATTGATTTTTTTTTTTATTTTTTTTTTGTGATGAATTGCATGAGATTATTTTGATTATGTGTGAGCATAAATACTATGTGAATATTGAATATGAATATGTTTGAATATACATTAATGATTGAGTGTATGAATGTATGTTAGAATAAGGATAAAATGATCATTTTTCAAAAATTATCAAATTTTTTCATAAGTATACAAATATAAGTGACCAAAGTATTGATAGGCTCAAGCTCATTAGAGTGGCCGGCCATGGACTTGGTGATGGAGGAAATGCGATTTTTTATGGTAATATTTTATGCTCAAAATTGGATTAGTAGAAAGTGGGTCCTACTTTCCACTAACACAATTTTTAATCTTCAAAAATTAAGGTTCATTGTATCTAACCAAATTCCATCATCTTATTTTCTATAAAAATATTATTTTATAATCCAAGGCTTCCTTGAGAATCCTTACAAGATTCACTATTCATTTCTTTAATCAAATCATAAGCATTCATTATCTTATAAAGAAAATTACCTTTATCTCTTCTCTTCATTTTCTATACACTTCCAAGAACACAAAAACACTTTCTTTTTGCCAAGGGTGGTTCAGCCAACTCACACCCACCACTAGAGACCAAGAAAATTCAACGTAAATCTCTAAAATCTTGCTCTAAATTTCATCCCAAACTTAGATAATTGATTGTTTTACTAAGTTCTCAAAGTTTCTCTTTCTTTTCTTTCCTATACTTAGTTCGGCCACTACTTGAGAATTTGGGAAAATTTATTTATTTTTTTTTCTTGAAGTTTATGAGTATATCATGAATCCAATTGAAATATTTGATAGTCTAATTGAGTATAGAATGTATGATAAAACTTGATTTAATCTTGTATCTTGAAATTGAGATTTAGGGTTTGGTTTAGGAAGAATATTGAAAAGCAAATTCTGTAATTATAGAAACTGAATTTGGAGAAGTGTTAGACATAAAATTTGTAGTATTATGTCTCAAATATAGTCCCATAAAAGTGTTTGATAAAATTCTTTAAGGATAATAAGATATCATTCCTACAAGGAAACTGACCCAGAATTCAAGGTTAATGAGCAATCCGAAATTGATTGAGCTAATTGAGGACTTATTAGACGGAATTTGGAAGTGACCCAAACTTCAAAGTTGTAGATATATATCTTAAGTATAAACCCATGAAAGAAATTCATGATATTTAATATAAACAATGAGATATCTTGTTCAAACTGAAATTGACACAGATTAGAGATTCAATGAACAGTTCGGGTATGAGCAGCAAAATTGATGGCTTTAGAGTCATAATTAGGCTAAATATAAAATATAATAAATTATCACTGATATGTCTTGAAAAAATCAGTGAAAGAAAATTTTATTTAGATATACAAATTTTTAGTTATACTCAAAGGAAAGTGATGGGGTCAGTCTACCCCTGTAACATAAACAGAACCGCATTAGAATAGTCACCAATTGTTCTGTGGATTGAATTTTAAGTTCAAATTTGGATATGTTACAAATTAATATGTCTAATTTATGATTCAAAAATAATCAACTCATTTGGATTAGTAAAATTATGAGAAATGACATAAACAATGTCACAAGGTCAGGTTATATAATTAGGTAATAAATGGAAATGTAATGTTTTAATGTTATCATTTGTGACCTAATGAATCCTATATGTATATAAAAAATAAATGATGATTAGTGTAATACCCTGAACATTCATGTATTAACTTCTAATTGATGATTTGAATGAGTTACAAGTGTTTGAGCAAGTTAAAAGAGGAGAAAATTGAGAAAAAGGGGTTGAACGCACGTTCGCCCTTGGTCTTCGACCTTCGGTCTTCGCCCTTGGTCTTCGACCTTCAACGTTCGCCATTGGTCTTCGACCTTCGGTCTTCGCCCTTGGTCTTCGACCTTCGACATTCGCCATTGGTCTTCGTCCTTGGTCTTCGACCTTCGGTCTTCGAATATAGGGTTGAACGCACGTTCAAATTGTTGAACGCTCGTTCAACAGCTCTCTGTGTAAATAGTGAATTTCTGGAAATTAGGGATGAACGCTCGTTCAACTAAGGTGAACGCACGTTCAAAAGCTCTTTATGTGAACAGTGGAAATTTTGTGATTTTAGCCTGAATGCACGTTCAAGATAATTGAACGCTCGTTCAAATGTCGGGATTTATAAAAAGAGCAGCGGACCCACAGCGAGAAAAGAAAAACTCAATCTTTTCTTATTTATTTCAACTCCTATCGTCTCCAACCACTAGTAAACTTCATAAAGGCTACTATAAGGTCAAGATCCATTATTCTAACTCCAAGGTAACACATTTATTGCATGGTTAAGAGGATTTAGGGTTATGATATCTACTTCTTCTTCTCTTTGTT
>CATKHJ010351615.1:0-21300 GCA_949750685.1 Vernicia montana | reverse complement strand
ATTTAATATATATTTTTTATATGAAGATAATGATTAATTAAAATAATGATTTAGAAAATTGTTTTAATTTAATGAGTTTTTATTTTGAAAAATTAATTAAGATAATGATTTAGAATTTTATTTAATTTAATATATTTTTTTTATATGAAGATAATTAATTAGGATGAATATATAATTAATTTATTAGGTTTTGACACGTATCAGCCTAATGGTTCAGTGTCAATTGTTTTATTACACAGGAATAGATTTATGCTACCTAGTACCTACTAGTGGCTTGCCACGAATGAAACGACATCGTTGGCTCAAACATGTGTAGTGCAAAAATGACTATTCATGTTTTACATCTCCAGTAGCTTTTGTGATAGTCGTTTATTACATAGTTCAAAACGACAGCTCGAATTTAGAAGAAGGCACGTCATTTTATTCATACGATGTTTTTGGATGACCGGATCCTTTTCAGTATAAACGACTTGTCTCTTAAATATATACATAATTAAAAACGGCAGGGCGTGTGTTTAATTGCTTCTTGATTCCTTGAACTATCTGTTTCCTGCAAATAAACATCATTGTAAAACGACGTATCATTTCATCCAAGTCATATTGTTGCTGCTTAGCAAGTCATCCCGAATGTTTTTAGTTTTTCTTAGTAAGCGCACAAGCATACTAGAGTATAGTTGGGCACATTCACAGATGCATAGAAATCATCATGAACCCACTACTGGTTTATCATAATCATCATGAAGATTATGTACTTGATTGTACACTATGATTCTGAAATTGGAATTCCACACAAAGGAAAATGAACAAAAATATTTACAGGATTGGATCTGCATACATTGAACCTTGAATTCTGGATGTAATATTATCATTGTAGAAAGTAATGAATTAAATATATGTAAATATGTACAGGAGAGAAGAAAACTCAGAATTGATTCATGTTAAACATCAAGTGTAATACAACATTCATATTAAACAACTTCTTACATGTGAAGCTTTTCCTATGCATATGATAAATGTGTGTTATGGATATTGAATATTTTCATGGGATATTGACAGACAATACAAATAACCAACTGAAGTTTTCCAGTTCTCCAAAGATATTCAACCCCTTGACCTTGATGATTGACTTCGCGTATAAGATGATGTTAGCACCTGCATCACAAAGCAGTCATTAAACAGAAGTTCTTGTAGCTGGTCACTGAAACGAGCATTAGCTAATTGAATTATTTCTGTCATATTACTGTTGATGGTTCAAGACAGATCCACATAAATAAGTTTTATTTCAGTATGAACATTGCACCATCTGGTTATTGCCAAGAGTAGAACGTATGTTTATATTGCCAGATTACACATCATGGTACCTGAAATGTCTTTGGTCCTTTCTTAAGTAGATAACCAACACTGTTTAAGTTGTCCACAAATGTGTCGATGTCTGGAACTCTTAGGCCAATCCTATCTGCCAAACTGTATATTTCCTGAAATACCGACAAGACAGATTAGAGGATGAGTTGATTTTAGGAGGCACATTTTAATTGCTATACAAGGCAGAGAAATAATTGCTCATACAGAAATTGTAAATGTATCTTTCTGCTGCAACTCTGACTGCTTATTGAGGGCACTGAGAAACCGTTTTGCTTCTTTCTGTTGACTCATTCCACCACTCCGACCAAAATCCACAACACCATGCTCATCGACATACTTATCGTACAGGGACTCTTTCATTATTTCAACCACATCCTGCAAAGCAGATTCTGAAAATGACAATTTGATTATGAAGTTAATGAATTGGAAACTACTTTGTTTTAAACTTCAAAGACATTAAGGAATGGTGAAACATCAAGCTTAAGGCATATTTAGAGGGTGTGTATCCACATCCTTGAAGAAAACTAATGGTTCTTGTTAATATTTCAGGGCGTGATCACATCTGAAAAAGGTAGAGGTATCAAATTATCTTGTGTTCATGAAAATTTTCTAACATCTTCATGCATAAATCTTGTTGTATCAATACTTTTAGTCTGCATGGAGCTTTGAAACAAGATTCCAGAATAGTCAAATGGTTCGTTGACCTAAAAGAAAAATGATTAAAAAAAAAAAAACTGGCAAATGACAAACCACACAATGACTAAGGCACAAAACAATTTAGCTTAACCAAACAAATATAACCTACCATTGCATCTTGTGCAGTTATTTCTTCTCTCAATTCTAACCGAGCTCGAGATTCAGCGAGCCTCACCAGACTTTCCAATTGCCTTGCTGTTATTGGTGTACCATCAGCTGATGTATTATGGTCTCTAAGTCGCAAATAGAATTTCTTTAGGATTTCAGCTGCTGGTCTTGACATCCTATATCAATGAAACAAATAATATAAACACATAAGTTTGCAGTAGCATATATTTGTAAATGTAGTCACGAAGCACAAAGAGCCTCAAATTCATAAGGTAGAGATCACGCCAAATCACCTCGGAAAGACATAAGTTCTTGCATATGCAATATACTTTCGAAGAAGTGGACCAGGCAGAGGAGTGAAATCAACATCCTTCTTTGGTTCAAGTCTCAGCCTTGAAATTAAAGAACCACTTCTTACCCTCATATCTATGCCCCCATTGTTTTGTGATGCTGCATTTTGTATATTAAGGACAAGTGTCAAAAGAAACACTTTATGTAAAGGTAGATTTATCTACAAGCAGAAATACTAACTTAACAGGTCCACCTTCCATAAAGGTAGAAAAAAAAAAGAGCATAGAAATACTACCTATCCGTAGCTTTTTTGGTGCTGGTGCATGTTCCCCATATCCTGCATGAAGCTGTAAAATAGATGCATTGAATCTTTCATATCCTCAAGAAACGATCTTGAAAATTATCCAAATTTGTATGCAGTCTTGGAGAGCAATAAATTCAACTGCTAAACAAGATACTCAATTGCTTGATAAAGTCTTCATTACATGTCAACAGTCTCCTATTCCATCTTATCCTTTAAAGTGAGATGCATTGTTGATAGATATGTACAAGATATTCCATATAATGCAAATAACAACTAAATCAGTTCTATTAAAAAAACTTCTTATATAAGTTGTGTTTGAAAGTTCCTGTGAAATTAACTATATATGTTTATGACAGACACATGCAGGCACAAAACAGACAGACATAACATACACAAAAATGTGGGGGGAAAAAGCAGGTCTACTCATCAAAATTTTTAATGCTTCACTATGAACTCACCTTTAATTAGATATCAAAAGTATGTTTTCAAGTAAAAGCTCATGTAGGATGTCGGACAGTATAACTTACTGACATGATGTGGTCTGAGACTTGTTTATCCAGTACTTCATCAGGTTTATCAAGTAATATGAAAACCAAATCAAATCTTGAGAGCAGAGCAGCACTCATTTTCAAGTTTTCATTCACCGTCTTTGCTCGACTGCAATTTGGATTTCAAATATTAACCACACCAAACTATATATACAGTAAACGTATAATCGTATAATTTGCAGGTATTGCTAGAACTGTTATTCTGTCAGATTGCAAAAACTTGGAATGTTTGTCATAAAATGCATCTTTTCTGCAATATCATACTTTCACCAGAATTATAGTCTTATGACAAAAAATAGCCAAAAAAAAAATCCAAATGGAGGAGTAATTACTTATAATGACCACCAACAGGGTTTGCTGCTGCTAAAACAGAAGTTCTTGCTGATAAACTTGCTAGCAGGCCAGCCTTTGCAACAGAGACAGACTGTTGCTCCATGGCTTCCAGAAGGGCCTATGGTAATCCCAGTATAAGTAAATCATATTCTTAGAGCTCTAGTGAACAAAACAAAGAACTATCAACCAATGAGCAGTCCAAGACCAACCTGATGTTCTGCAGACATTTTGTCAAATTCATCAATACAACACAATCCACTGTCTGCTAGCACCATTGCACCTATTAGGAGATGTAATTGTTAAGCATTATCATTGAACAATTTCATGCTGCAACAATAATATAGAAACTATAGAGCTCAAGGCATACTCAATTTCATGCTTGTCAACAATGCAGATACAAGGGGACAAGCATTCATTTCATTGCAGTCTATCATAAGAAAATTCCTACCTTGGGGTATTTTCCTAAACTTTAATTGTTACTTATGAATTTAAAATTCTACAGTGGCCTTTCTGATTCTATTGTGTTAGTCTTAAAGCTACACTACAATATGGATTTCTATTCTCAATAAAGGTCATGTAACCCCGTTTAGTTTAACTATTCGTAGTAGCTGTTAACTAATAGTTGATTGTTGTTAAGTGTTTGGTAAAATTATTATTAGTTGTTGTTAATATGTTTAATGACCATTAAGAACAAATATTAATATTTACTTTTTAATGAAAGAGAATATTACATTTCATTGTTTTAAATTTTAAAAGTACAATAGGTTAAATATGTCTCTAATTTTATATATATATATATAATTTAAAGTACAATACATTATGTAATTTTATCACTGCAAACTAACACAGTGGAGAAAGAAAAACGTGAGCATAAAATTTTTGACACAGTAAACAAATAAATATTAAATTTATTGTTAAAAAAATTAGTTAACGTAAAATTTTTTAATAGGGTAATTTAGTCTTTTTATTTAAATAAGTAAGAGTTGTTTAAAAAAAAACTCCAAATTGAAGCTTTGTGAACAGTAATTATTTGATTACCTAACAGCTAACAACTATCATTAGAAAAATAACCAAACGGGTTTAACGCAACTGTTGGAAACCAAAAAGCTAACAGCTGCATCAAAAAGTTTTGCCAAACACCCGCTTAGACATGGACAGTTGGACGAATTACACTTCAACAAGTTCCTTTCTGTTTCCTAGTCAACAAGCTCCCTTCTGCAGCCACATTCATGAGAATGCCAGCTCACTACATTCCTGAATTTTGGATCAAGCAAGTACACAGCCTTCTGATCTTACATCTTAAAGGGTGTTCCCAGTGCACAAGATCCCCCCATTTTGTAAAGGTTGGGAGAGGGTTATCTAATCCCCCTGCTTTTTACAGAGAAGCTATTCCACCAAAGCTTACCATCATTGATCTTATATTTTGTCTTCTAAAAAGTTGATGTCCTAGTGTATGGGCATCCCACATTTGGTTTTGTGGAGGGTCAGATGTACGTAGTCTTCCCCTTGCAATGCAAGGAAGCTATGCCCATGGTTTGAAGATATGACCTCCAAGTCATAATGGAGCAACCTTGCTGCTGCACCAAAGTTCGCATATGACATGTCTAAACTCTTAAGTGAATATATAACATCAAAGCAAGAACTGAAAACAAAGGGCATGTTTTGAAATAAAATAACCAATAGATCACAAACTAATACAGCAAAAAGAAGAAAAGTAAGAAGCAAGCAGTTACCAGCCTCAAATGCATAGTCACTTGTCATGGAATCCTTCACTACAGCAACAGTGAGGCCAGCATTGGTTGTAGCATTGCCACACACATAAATGCCACGTGGAGAAACAGCAGCTGCTGCTTGAAGTAATTGACTCTTACCAAGTCCAGGATCACCTAGCAAAATGGGAAATAATATTATCAAGTTCATTCTCTTTTCACCCATCACTAAAACGTGAAACTACTACTGGCTTCTGATTGATTAAGGTAATTTTGTTGAAAATTAGATTCATTCCCATTTATGAAAAGCAGCTTATTGTATTCATCATAGGGGCAGGCAAGAGTATAAGCATACCAACAATTATGACATGGATATCTCCTCTAACAGGGACCTTATTCTGATCCATTGAATGCTTGCGTACACCTCCAAACAGAGCTAATGTTATTCCCGCTGTTCAAAGTCAGAAAAATCAGAATGTATACATACTTCACTATTGAAGTTAATGACCATGCTCAGACAGGTTAATCGGATACAGAACTGGAGAGAACTTGGTAATCCTTATATTCATATGCATGATTGAAGATACGATTAGCACATAAAAATAAAAGAACTAGCATTGGCAAAGGGAAACATTTGAATTTCATGGTCTAAGGTAGATTAATATTTTATTAATGAAATTCAAGCAAATTTTGCGGTTGTTTGAATTTTTTTTTTTTTTTTGGATACAGGTTACAGAGATGGGCAACTTTTTCACTTTTTAATGCTTATAAGATGCTAGAAATGGTACGGAAAATGAAGGGGAACATTAGTTTGGCAGACGAATATACCTTTAACAAGTTCATGTCCATAGATTGAAGGACAAATGGATTGAATTATTTGCCGGAAGATGTCTGATCCAAATTCTTCTGAAAACTTCACAATAAATTCCAAATCCCTAGAAGAGAATGAGAACAAATCAGACAGCTCCGTAGCTCTAGCATTGGACTTGGAATCTTGCAAATCATAAGATGTAGATTGTGATTTGGAATTTTTTATGGAAACTGCTTCTAGGTACAAAAAGTAAAATCCTTGGTTTTTGCCTTTTGATTTTCCTGCAAATGATACAGATTGTAGATGACTATGCTAGGAACTGCAAATAGTTTGATCTGCATACCATATTCTAAATATGAAATAGTAATTAATCATAAAATATTATGTTTAAAATAAAAGAGTTCCAATAATCTTGAATTATTGTCATGCAAATCCAATATAGAAATCTTTTCATCTCACCTCCTCCGACATCCACATAATTATTAATTGTTCTAATAATTCCAGTAACAGTCACCACATCCCCAGGGATGCACAAATCAACAAGATCTTCAGTCAGTTCACATTCCACTGTTCGAGGAACTCGCCCTTCTTCATGATCTTCAGACTTTAGTAACTCCTGTATCCTGTATGAAGCACACACAAAAAGTTAAAAGGAATACATATATTAGAAGAGAAATAAAGATGAAAAGAGGCAAGACAATACTTTATTTCGAGGTAGACTTGGGAGAACAACCCTCTCTACCCCCTCACTGGCCAAAGAAAAAAAAAAGCAACGTTTGAAGTGCTTGCCTTATTTTCTGAAAGTCTATGGCTAGAGCAGATGATCGAATGGGGTGAAAAGTCCTACTCTTGCACCCATTTAAGTTGCAAATAGTTGGTGGTGAAAATTTTCCATCAGGAAATACCCGAATAATGTTAGATTTACACTTTTCACAGTCAAAACTCATTTGTACAACCAAAGGCCTAACAGTGCTAACTTTCAGCACAGTCCCTCGCACGGACACAAGCTTGTCTGTCATTTCACCAAATGATACATATCATCAACAACAGAAAAACCCAATACTTATTTGAACATAAAATTGCAATTAGAAGCCTAAAATGAAAGTTACCAATATATGCTGCTTTTAGGTTTTTAAGAGCAATCATTGATTCAGGGTAGTTATGAAGACGGATGTTAATCTTTGTGCCATCCTCTAAAATGTAATCCTCAAATTTAGCCAAAAGCAACTGTTTCAAAGCTAGTTTGGATTCAATGAATCACAGCAAAGAAGAAATTAAAAAAAAAAAAAAAAAAAAAAAAAGTCTACCCCTTGTACCTTGTGAACTGCAGCAGCCAAGCAAGAGAGAGCTACTTTAGGTTTCTCATCTAAAGTCACATAAAATTCCTCAACATCACACATTTTTCGAAATTGTTCAAAATCAATTGGCAAAACGAAAGCACCATTCTCTTCCTTTACCTGGTCATGTAATTGAAATTTCAAATTCCCCAAATTCGTAACCTAATCAAAATCACTAAATTATAATTTCATAAATTTTCAGAATAGAGAGGGAGAGAGAGACCTGAGAAGCAAGATCTTGAGCCGGAAATGTGGAGAATAAGTGGATGAGATCAGATGTGAGCATCAACTTGTCCTCGTCGATGGTGAAATCGTTTGACGGGAAGTAAGTGGATAGGATTTCCGTACTGTTGGTTGCGTCGGTCATCGGAAGGTGGTGTTTCTTGGAGCTTGTGCTCTCTCCTCTGCTTCCGTACATTATAGCAATCGATTATTCTCTCTGCTATTACTACCCAACCCAAGTGCTTCTTAACATTCCTTTCGTTTTGGCGGGAGAGACCTGCCAGAGCCTGAGATTTCAAATACGACATATCGTCTGACACAGAAAGTCCCACTACGTAACACTACGTAATAGTTAAAACTTAAAATGCTATCTGTCGCTTTTCTATGGTTCTTTTAAAAACGACCGAAAGTCCAAAAACGTCGTAATCCGAAGAGTTAACGTTTCCATTCAAACGACGCTGTTTCATTTTAAGGATATCAGGCCCAGCAGAAACTAACCTTTTTCCAGGAAAATGGCAATATTGTGGATTTTAACCCATAAGGGGTTCGACCAATGAGAGAAGAAAGAAGAGAGATCTTTGTAGGATTTCTTTAGGGAGGATTTGAGTGAAGATAGTTTGGATCCAACCGCGGAAAATTAAAAGAATTTCTATTTTCATCAATTTTTAATTTTTTTTAAAAATCCAATGAGCTTAATTGGACATAGACATGTTAATGGATCGAGTTGAGTTTGGAAAATGTCTCAAATTTTGGCTTAAGTATTCCAATATGGAGAGTTCAAATTCATGAACAGCCAGACGAACTTGTTCTCTACTCATTTACTTTCTTTTCCTTGGTTATATTATACTATGCATTGGCAATCTAAATTGGTTTATTTCTAACTTTTTTGTTCTTATGTCCATTGATACTTACAAATTGCTTACCTAATCATAGCATTCAACATTTGATGCAACAGATTTTGACGGAATGTTTACATCTAAGAGCATTAATGGCAAAAGCGAGGTACTTTAAGAATGGAAACTAAAAGGTTACTCTCTTTTACATCAAGAGCCTAATCAATTGATGATATAGACCACATTATCAGAGTTCCAACATGTCATGTAGTATATTATTTGTACAATATGGTCTATGGTAAAATGAATTGGAGTAATTCCAAATTTCCTTGGATGGCTAATAGGCTAAGCATGTCCTACAAGGCTACAACAATGCTTTATGACCCCATCATAAAAAGGCAACTCAGTATTTTGCAGAAAGACATAGCATACTTGTGGCTTTCTACTTGGATTACAAGATTATATAGATTCATCAATCATCTGGGAAACCTAGAAACCTATTTATAAGCTTGGCAACAGGTGTTGCATCACCTGCAGGGTATGGAAGAAGAGACCTCAAATCCATGTCTGCTATTGTACGATGAAGTGTTTGAGGATGAGCACAATATAAATGCTTCCTTTCTGCTAGTTCTTCGGCAAGTTCACTTTGATGATTGTCCATTAAATCTTCATTCACCACTACAATTAAGGGTTTAGCAAGCCGTAGAGTCTCAAATATACTTCCTGACCCTGCACAATGATCAGAACCAGTTAGACTTCTTCAGCTCATAGCTTTCACTCATACTGGTTAAGTTGTGCAAAACTTCCACCAAATATCAAGCGCAAATAAATAACAACAGAACTTACCTGCATGACTGATGACAAGCGTTGCTGATTTTAGATGGTCAACAATACTTGACGAAAAAGTGAAGTAATCAACAGCAACAGATCCATCTTCTCCTTCTGACTGCATTCAAAAGATATTTATAAGAAACGCGGTAGAGTTACGATGTAGAAGAGAACAATACTTCTTTGTTTACCCAGGAGTTTCTATTGAAGTGCCTGCAACTCAAATGTCTTTGAAAATTAGGTTTGTTGAAGCAACAATAGGAATGGAGAAAATCATGTGAACCTGATCCACCCATTTGCCACTTAAACATAAGGATAATATACAAACAATGTTATTGGCTTTTTCCGGAATAACTATTTATTTTCATGTTTGAGTTTCAATATATAATTTTGTTACTCTATATTAAGTGAATTATCATTTATTACCTTCAATTTCTTTACAAGATCGCCTAACAAATTTATACATAAAGTTGAGAATGATTTCCAAGATTAAACCCAACATCAGAAACAACCAAGTTTTCATATCATATAGCAAGCACAAAGTATTAATTAAACAACATTTTGTGACTTGTCTGCATATGCCATTATTATCCCACTTAATCTCCAAATATATTTACTCTATTTGCTGACTAAACTGGGGTGGCACTCTACAGGTAGATAGGAGGAAATCAACACCAAAACCTTCAAATAGAGACCTATATAATTTGATGAAGATATTAATCCCTATCCTACATTACAACACAGTTTTGTTAATTAATCCCTGCCCTTACTGATGAATTAATAACTTTTCTTTAGCCTTTTGAATTCACAAGATTTCCCTCAAGAGTTCAAGTAAAGACCTGAACTCCAGCTTCAAATTACATAACAAAGGCTTAGATTTCCGTTTTTCTTTAACCTTGTACAAACTGTATACACAAACCCCATATATAATTCACCCATTTAACAACAAATTACATAAAAAAGGATTTAGATTTATCCCTAACCTTACAAACCCATTCATGAAATTAAAGTAGAAGCAACAATACCCAACAACTAGATCAAAAGAAAAAACTCAAATTTGGATTAAAAACTTAGAACCCAGAATAAAAATATGAAAATTAAGAGTCAAAATCAGAAAAAACCTTTGTGGGTGTATACGATCCTCGACCAATTTGAATGAGGAGGTGGGTATACCCTCTTCTAAACAATTCTTGTTTAACTTCTTTTGTATCCACAGCTCTCACAAGAGCATCGAACAGCGTCGTTCCCACTGTTACAAACACGATTCTCTTCTTCTTTTGATCGACCCTTGCCTCGTTATCTCCCATTTTTACAATTATCGATTTAAACCATCACCGTTAAATCTTTAATTTTTATATCGATCAAAAGCAAACAGAAAACCCATATTAAAAAAAAAAAAAAAAAAATTGAAATTGGGATTTGGGAATCAAATTGCTATAAATCAGAAAGACTTCGAATTTGAAGTCGCGCACGATAAAAGATTACATTTCCAAGCACGGTCGTTTGCAAAAATACAGTAGTTCTAAAACGACAGCTCGTTCTCTAAAGGGAGGACGTTATTTGTTCACACCGTTGTAGCTTGCTTGATAATAGTTTCTTAATCTGTGTCGCAAGTAGGTTAAAAACGACCAGACGTCTTCGAAAGGTATGATGTCATTTATTTAAATAAATAACTAAATAAATGGTTATTTATTGGACGGTACGTCGTTTGTCATATGGTTATCCAAAAGCGCAAAGTTCCCTAAGTTCAAAAACCACATCCCGGATTATATCATTTATTCAAATAATGGTAATTTTTTCCTGTTTGTTAAATATCAAACATGAAATTGGATATTCTAAAAAAATAATATACTAAAATTGGGAAAATAGTTTCACCAAAAACATAAATTGACAATCTGTTTGCACCATAAATTTGCAATCCATTAAAGCCCATGAATTTATTGACCCAAGATTAATGAATTAATTTTTACTTAATTAAAAATTAATTAATTGGTTAATGGATAAGAAAATAAAAAAGTGGCCAAATGGGTAGTTAATGAATATGGAGCTGGAGCTGGAAGTTACTGAAACTGGATAGTTGAAAAAACAGGAAATGGAGAAAATGTGGAGAGACTCAAGGGAATGAGCATTGGCAAACTGCTGCAAGGTTACTTTACTGAAACTCCTATAAATCAACAGAAAAATAGGCAACAAGGACCAACAATCAATCATCCAAAACTATCCAAGATTACAGCAAATCGAATTCAAGCATTTTCCTTTCAAGCAATTTCAATTCAACAGCAATTCATTTCCTTTTTTTCAAGCTTTACTTACTGTTGCTTTCAATTTCATTTCATTGTCAATATTCTCATTTACAGTTAATGCAATTTCATTTTTATTCATTGTTATATCTACAGTCCATTCAATTTTCTTTCATTGCCTTGCAATTACATTTAATTTTCTTAAATTCATAGCCTAGCAAATACATTCAATTCACTGGCATTTTTAAAATCCAAGCAAATTGTGAAAAAGGCGTTTGGGGATCCACAATCATTTTGATTTTAGAAGTCAAATTAAGGCACATTTCAAACGGTTCGTGTACCTTACACACGTGGCACGCTCGCAATAAAAAATTCACCAATAGTTTTTAAAATGTAAATTATTTAAAAATTTAATCACTTATTGTATTCAGTAGAAATTTTAAGTTAAATATTTTAACTTATCATTTTAAGTGGTTTTGACTTAATTAAAAACTTTAAGTTGAAATTATTTTATGTTATTAAACCATCTTAAAACTAATAAGTGCTGAAAATATTAAATTAAGTAATAAATTGGCTTATCAAACACCCCCTTAGAATGTAGGGTTATATCATTAAACAAAATGCGCCGTTTTCAAACAAATTTACCGACTATTTGGCGAAAAAAAAAAAAACAAATTTACCGACTATATTTGTAAATAGTCAGTAATTAAGGTTGAAACCGCGTCATTTTTAGTGTCATTATATAAACCTCAAAGCATTTACTAACAAAGTATTTTGTCAGTAATATTTTATTTACCGACCAAATTTGTTGTCGGTAAAATTTACCAACAACTTGTTTCATCGATAATATCATATTTAATTTGGGTACATATAAACACAAAAATATGGCATCATTGTTACACGCGATCACTAAATTAGTTGGTAAATCGTCGGTAATTACCTTATTTAGCTACTAAATATTTTTGTCAGTAAATTTTAGTCAGTAATTGCTTACGCCATTTTTTTGAGCCTTATTTAGCGACTAAATATTTTTGTCGGTAAATTTTAGTCAGTAAATCATCGGTAATCTGTATGTAATTACTTGCGCCATTTTTTGGCGCCTAATTTACCAATGAAATATTTTAGTCGGTAAATTGTCGGTAATCTATCGATAATTGCAAAAGAAAAAAAATTTTCCGTATGTTGTCGGTATTTTGTCAGTAATTTTGTAAATTTACCAACAAAAATAATTTTGTTAGTAAATTTAGTCGGTAAACTGTAATTTTCTTGTAGTGCTAGTACCGGTCACATGCTCCTAGAGTCGGGTCGTGACAAAGTTTATATCAGAGCCTTAGGTTCATTTTCCTAGGGAACTGTAATTGTGGAGCATAGGATTCCAACATGTCTTTCTATGTCTCACTTGCTTCTAGTTTCTGTAGTACCTTAATGATTATTTAGTAGTATATATGTGTGTGGTTATGTTTATGTTATGCGTGGACTATCTTTCTTCATTTGATAAACTACTTTGTTCCTTTTTAGTATAATGAACACTAAAGCGAGAAGAGCAGTTGTAAGAGCACAAGTTATTGCTGCGGAGCAAGCTGCTCTAGAGGAGGAGGGCTTTACATATCCAGCAGCACCAGCCTCTGGACGCCGAGGTAGACATAGGCAGACTAGAGAGAGGCTCTTACTGGTGTAAATGCCATGCTTGCTAGATTTCAGCGGATCATAGCTCATGTGACTCAAGCCATACCTCCAGTAGCTCTAGCTGCATCACCTCCAATTTCTCTTAAGGGGTTCATTAAGCAACATCCCCTTACTTTTTCTGGCAATGAAGAACAAACATATGAGTCCCTTGACAATATCAGAGAAATTTATTTAGAGTTGGGTTGCTCTGACACTATATCCATTTACTTCAGTAGCTGTAGGCTAGAGGGACCTACTCAGACATGGTATAAAGATTATATAAGGTTGAGGTACTAAGAGATGACTTGGGACGATTTCAGTAGAGAGTTCTTGGCCTGATTTGTCCCTCCTGGGTTTGTACACAAGCAGATGATTGAGTTTGAGGATTTGAGGAAAAATGAGCACACCTCCGTGTCAGAGTTTACCACTAAGTTCTTGGGGTTGTGCAAATTTATACCTGCAGTTATACCAGATGAGGAAGCTAAGAAATTTCGTTATGTCAGGGTGTTAGGTGATGATTATAGATCTTTACTTAGTGAATGTCAGGGTCATCCTTTCATTGAGTTGGTTGATGATGCCTGTGATATAGAGTCCACTATTAAGGAAAAAAAGAAGACTAGAAGGGCCAGCCGAGGCAAGGGTGAGGGCACATCTGATTTTGTTGGTACTACTGGCACTTTTACTATGGGGACTTACTCTATTGATTCTCAAGCTTCCCATAGATGTAAGGGCAAAGGCAAAAGTAAGGGTGGATTTAAGCATGCTAGAGGCTTTAGTGGTAGTGGTGGTGGTTCCAGTTTCTGTGGTTTAGGATCTGGTTCAGGTGGCATAGTGTGTGATAAATGCGATAGAGCCCATCAGAGGTAGTGTTTACAAGGATCAGATGTATTTTTTGGATGTGGCCAACCGGGTCACTTTACTAGAGATTGCCCCGTATCAGCTGGTCCGAGAGCTTTCACTCAGGGATCTATGGCCAATGTTGCTCAACTTATGCGTACTTCTGCTCCTTCTCAGTCTGGGGAACGATATAGTGGCCAGTAAGGCCGTGGTTTTGGGGGCAGAGGTAGAGTTCAAAGTCAGGGGCAGAGCTCCTGATATGCTAGCGGGGGGCAGAACCAAAGACAGGCTAGGGTTTTCACACTCACTCATCAGGATGCTCAAGCTTCGAATGCAGTGGTGGCAGTATTCTTTCTGTTTGTTCTTTAGAGGCTTGTGTATTATTAGACCTAGGTGCTACGCACTCCTTTGTATCCCCTAGTTTTGTAGTAAGGTTTGATATGATGCATGTCAGTCTTGAGTGTCTGTTGTCAGTTGCCACTCCTATGAGTGATTCTTTGTTGGTGGACACAACCTTTCCAGTATGTCCAGTTCAAGTTAAGGGTAGAATTCTTCTTGCTAATTTAATTATGCTTGATGTGATGGATTTTAATGTGATTCTGGGTATGGACTAGTTGTCAACCCATTATGCTACCCTCGATTGCCACAACAAAGAAATTGTTTTTGTATACCTGGCAATGCAGAGTTTTCTTTCAGGGGAGATAAAAGTGTTGCTCCCTACAACTTTGTTTCAGCTATCAGTGTAAGGAAGATGTTACATCATGGCTGTCAAGGTTATTTAGCTCTGGTTAGAGATGTTTTCAAGGATGTTGGAAAGGTGGGAAATGTGCCATTGGTGAATTAATTCCTTGATGTGTTTCCTGAAGAGCTTTTAGGATTACTTCCGGATAAAGAGATAGAATTATGTATTGATGTGGTACCTGAAACAAACCTTATATCCATGCCACCTTATAGGATGGCACATGCAGAACTAAAGGAGCTTAGGGAACAGTTACAAGATCTTTTGGTTAAAGGTTTTATTTAGCTCAATACTTCACCTTGGAGTGCTTCGGTGTTGTTTGTGAAGAAGAAAGATGGATCAATGCACCTTTGTATTCATTACAGACAATTGAACAAGGTGACCATAAAGAATAAGTATCCTCTTCATCAGATTGATGATTTATTTGACCAATTTCAAGGTGCTAAATGTTTTTCCAAAATTGATCTTCGTTTTGGGTATCATCAATTGAGGATTAGGAGAAAAAATATTCCTAAAACAATATTCAGGACTCGGTATAGGCATTATGATTTCCTTATGATGTCTTTTGGACTTACTAATACACTTGTCGCATTTATGGACCTGATGAACTGGGTGTTTAAACCATTTTTGGATCGTTTTGTCATTGTGTTTATCGATGACATTTTGTTATACTCGAGGACTCCCGAAGAACATGCCCAACACCTGAGAATGGTTCTGTAGACTTTGAGGAATCATCAGCTTTATGTCAAGTTCTCCAAGTGAGAATTCCTAAAGTTTAAATCCACAAAGATTTTTTTATCAATTAAATCCTAATTTATATATGTTATAAATGAGAAGGATTAAATTGAATAAGTCTATGGATAAATAAATAAAGAATTAATTTTGAGCTTTAGTCAAAACCCTAAATAGCCTAAGCCCATATGTGATATGGAGAACATCCACTAAGATCAAAATGGTCTTTTCTACTTTAAAGCTTAAAGGAAATATTCATTAACCCTAAATGGTAAAATAGACATTTCATTTTGTGCTTAAACTCAACAAAGCAATATTAATATCTTTTTTGTTCCCTCTCATCCAACAAAATATTTTGTCTATAAAATAAAGAGGAAGACATTAATTTTGTATGAGTTATTATCATCTTCTTCAAAGAGCAAACTTAAGAGTTAAGTTTAGAGAGAAAAGGAAAAAGAAGAAGTGTTCTTCAAAATTTCTTATTCTTCAATTCTTGTTCTTTGTTCTTTGTGAAAGAACAAAAGTTTGTTGTTGAAGAAAGATCTATCCATAGCAATAAAGAGAAATCAATTCACCAAAGGTTTGTCTAAGAAGGTCTTGAATCCATTTGGGCTACCAAGAGAAGAAATTAAGAACATCAAAGGAAACCAAAGAGAAAGTTAAAGGTGGAACTTGGTGTGGATGATCTAAATGCTTCACACTTGGGGAGCTTTTAGAAAATGAAGAAGAATCAAAGTTTAAATGCTTCAAGAGGTAATTCGATTACCACTTGTTTCTTCTCATATTTGTTTTACACACAAATTAGATGATTGCTTTGAATGTTTATTGGACCTAATTTTTGTGAAGTGAAATTTTAAAATGTTTGAAATTTCACCCCACCACCTAACTTTCGCTTAATTTGCACCCAATATTCTTTCAGAAAGTATATTAGGAAGTATCACTCATAACTCTATTTCAGAAACCCAAACTTGATCACTGACTAGGACCTAGAGCTACAGAAGATGGTCTTGGACGATCTAGAAAATAAAGTATCAACGGACTATCATAATAAGAATTATAAGAATCAAAAGATGGACATATCCTAAGACTATGGAGAAATCTACCAAAATCCGGCAGAGTTTCCCCTAGAATAAATTTAATCCCCCTGAAACTCAGACAATAGACTTAACTCAAATAAATCTCAGATCCCCCCTCTAGGCTCCCATAAACCAACTCACAACAAAAATCCATCATTTCAGAATATAGAATTTACAGTCCATAATTAATTACCAGAAATAATATAATTTTTTAATAGTCCCAAAATACTTTAATTAATCAGAAATAATTATCTGAAGTTATCAATAATTTATTCATATAAAATTATCCAATCCAAAAGTCAATTTAAACATTGAAAATATTTTCTAGACTGTCAGGCAATACTCACTGGAAAGTCGCCAGAAAATATCAACGGTGGCGGATAGCAGCAAATACTAGTATCAACGGACTTGTCTCGAAGCAAGGAATCTGGAAACGTAGGTCACTTTCCCTCACTCGCTAGAGATCGCCGGAAAATGGCGTTGGCAGTCTCGGCTTTTTTTTTCACTGGATTCCGGCCAAATTCAAGTTAGCCCAAAATTAGCAAATGAGGTACCAAAATGAAGCTTAGGAGGAGAGGAGTCTAACCGTATTGGAATTGCTGCGAACGGAGGTCGAAGCTGGCTAAAGTAAGCTCATAAATCTCACTGCTAGAGACTCGATCAAGCGGCGAGTGCGGCTATCACGACCCTTTTTGAGCCATGATTGTCCTAGGGCATAGGGAGACATAAGGTCACCTACATCCGTAAAACCCCTTTTACTTATTATTAATTTCTATTATTTACCAAGTTATCATTACCCCAGAATCGAAACCATAATTATCATATCTTAATACCCAATAACATATAAAACATTTATGAAGCAATTAATTTTCTACCTAATATCATTTACATGCTTTTACCTTTGAACCCCATTTTCCATCAATTCTAACACAGTTCATCATAACTTAATTATGTGCTTAGACTGTAGTAACTTTATATCACACCACATACCATGCAATTGATATTCTAATAAATCATTATCACAGACTTTAAAATCCATGGAACTCTAGAGTGAAACTTCCAAAATATTACATATCCATACCATATAACCAAAATAGCAGTGCAATTCCCAAGCGAAGATATAGAACTTGGAATTTACCTTGCTGACCTATCAATTGGTCTTGAAAATAAACAACTATAGAATGAGACAAAGCTTAGTGAGTACAGAATAATATAATACATAATGAACAAATATTGTATGAATAATAATGGTTCCTTTTTAACAACAAAGCAATGTTAATCAAAATTGTTCTTATGGAACAATTTTCATATTTATAACAGGTATTATATCTTTTAGCAGAAATAATTCATTTCCTTGGAAATGGTATGTTCCCTCCATAATCAATCTAGTAGCAGCTTACGCATTGCTCACTCCCATATACCTAGTCACACGCACAACTGATCAGGTCATATGTACTGGGGACATTAAACCTTTCCCAACTAAGGTTCGGATACTCTTACCCTATCCGCAGATTCCATTACTATTGTGTACAAGGTTCGATGTATTGCCCCACATCAGAGGGGTATTCTACTTATTATGTAATCATTATACAATTTATCTTTTTTATCCATGAAATGATTCAATGGATAACATATCAATAACAATTTAATTCCCATCACTGGTCATATTAAAATACCAAAACAATATAGGCTCATTTGGCCAAATGCCATAAAGAATATTTTCTCAATTTGGCTCAATAATCAATAAACAAATAATGCTTTCCAAAGAGTTGCAATGCATTTTTCAAATAAGAAATGATTGAACAAATATACTCATATTTAAGGCACAAATTGCATAACATTATTAAGTACTCACCTCTAAAATCCTTAGCTCCTAATTAGTATTTAACGTGACTAAAAGTGAGACTCCTCAGTATCTTGAATAATACTCTTTCCTTTTGATTCTACAATCACATTACACAAGTTGTATATTAACTTCTATCACTTTAACCTTACTAACCATACTTTACTTTTCCCTTTCTTAACTATAAACAAACATCACACACATTCATATTACAAAAATGAATCATTTAATCAAACATTCTATATTTTAACCAAATATTCAAATCAAGGAATTTAATTCCTTTCCCTTTTTAATTCCATATTCAACACATGAATCAAAATAAATAAATTTTCTATTATTCAATAATACCAATCTACGTTTTAAATTTCAAAATCCCTAAATAATTCAAATCCATTACATTGAGGAAAATTATTTTCATTCAACCAAATTCTAAATTGTTCTTAAAATCATTAAACCATATCATATCCAAACTTAATTAACCAACCAATTTCAATAGTTCAAACTAAATCTCAAAATCCCCAATTTGCTCCATAAACTCTAGAATTTGGGAAAAACTATAAATTCCATATTCAAACTTTAAATTGAACATAGATTCATCAAATTAACATTCAAACAATCCATAATCATCATTCAATTGAAATTAAATTACTTCAATTCTCACAAACTCTAATTTCTCCATAATAGGGTGATTTGGGAAAAATCTAAAATTTCTTAACCAAATCTTAAATTGATCCTTGAATCATGAAATTAACATGATATTAAACTTATAACATCAACCAAACATCAAAAACATTTATCAAATCACATACTTCCTTTTATATCATGAATTATGCCTTCAAAATTTCAAGTTTTGTATAAAATCATCATAATTCAATTTGACACTTCCAATCTACTTTTCCATACCCCAAATGATCTTAGATATCATTAAAATTAATTTAGAACACTTCCTCCCTATAAAACTCAAATAGGCCGAACCCTACTTGTCAATTTTCCCAAATTGAGTTTCATACCTTTCATGCTTATTTTCACTTGTTAAACCTCCAATTCTAAACTTTAATTTGTATAATCCATTAAAAGACATGTAAAATAAATCCCTCTTGATTTCCCTTAACTTAACCAAACCATAGAAATGAAAAGAAAAAGAACAACTACAATCAAAACATTAAACCCATGCTAAAAACAATGAAAGATGTCATTAAGCAAAATTTCTTACCTTAGGAAGTCTTAGTTTGCTATACTTGGATGAAGAGCAAGTTGTAAGGTTTAGTGTAATACCCGAGATTTTCATAGCCTATTAGGGTTATGAAAATGATATAGAATATAAATTCCATAGATAGTACATTATAAAATTTGATTATGGGAATATATGAAACTTTGTATGTAATGTATATTAAATGCATGGATTGGATATTTTATTATTTATATGTATTTTTATGTGTTTAATTAAAATGAAAGGAGTAATTTATCCATTGATAAAGGGTAAATGATTATATGGGAAAGTGAGAAATAATGTACTAGTGAAAAAGGAACGAAAGGAAGTTACAAAAAATTTTATGAATTGGAAGTTACTCGGTTGGGCTTGTAAATGGGCCTTTGGGATTTCAAAGCCCAAAACCAATGCATGGCCGGCCCATTGATCGTTCAATTATTTTTTTTTATTAAGTTAAAAAATGATAATAAGAAGATAAGATGGTGGGAAAATTTGTTTTGGCTAGCAAAACACCAAAGTTGACTAAAGTCAACTACTTGAACAACTTGACTTCTTCTTTCTCTACAATAAAGACCAAGTTTATTCTTTTGTTTTATTCACCATTATCATCTATGCTTAATCACATAACACCTAAGAAAGATCATGGCCATTGGTCTTGATTAAATCATGACCATTTATCTTGATTCAACCCTAGACATTTGATAATCAAAGCTAAAATCTCCATTATTCATGTAAATGATATATAAGCAAAATTTTTACCTTTTCTTCTCATTTGTGCCGCCCCACCCTAAGCAAAAGAAGACCAAAAGTTCTCTCAAATACCAAATCTCTCTACTTGTTCTTAGTTTCAAAGGATAGCAAACTAAATTTCCTAAGGTAAAGAGTTAGTGCTTAATTATTTCTTTTATTGTTTCTTGTGTGGATTTGATGTTTGTTAGTAGCTATTTCTTTTTCTTTTCATTTCCATGGTTATATTAAATTAAGAAATATTAAGGGGGATTTATTCTCTATGTCTTTTGATGAAATATACAGATTAAAGTTTGGAATTGAAGGATTTACATGTGAATAAGCAAGAAAGACATGAAATTCAAATTGAGAAATTTTCCCATAAATGGTTCGGTCTATTCTATTTTGATAGGGAGAAATTGTTCAAAATTAATTTTAATGATATCTAAGATCATTTAGGGTGTGGAAAAGTAGTTTAGAAGTGTCAAATTGAATTATGGTAATTTTATACAAAACTTGAAATTTTGAAGGTATAATTGATGTTATAAGGAAAGTATATGATTTGATGAATATTTTTTTATGTTTGATTGATGTTATATGATTAATATTATGTTAATTTCATGATTCAAGGATCAATTTAAGATTTGGATGTGAAATTTTAGATTTTTTCCAAATCACCCTATTATGAAAAAATAGGGATTTGTGAAAATCAAAGTGATTTGATTTCAATTGAAAGATGAATATGAGTTATTGGAATGTTAATTTGATGAATCTATGTTCAATTTAAAGTTTGATTATGAAATTGATATTTTTCCCCAAATTCTAGGGTTTATGAAGTAAATTGGGGATT